>JAMKCH010001932.1:0-93119 GCA_023653785.1 Ophioderma brevispina
CTCTGGCCAATTTTGTTAGCTCTTTCTTCAAAGGACCTTTGCACTCATGCAGATCAAACACAGATGAAAGTATATTGGAAACCACTGCACATATCTCTCCATTAGTAGTGTGGACACTAGATGTAATAATAAATAATAATAATAATAAATGGTTTTTATTTCATCTTGTATCGTAGCCCATAGGCTAAATTTCCAGAGACATACAACAAGCTAATCAAACAGAAACAATGCAACATTTGAGGCAGCATCTTAATCAGTGCCATATTGCAACATCCAAACTAACCAAACATACACACACAATGGGAAGTGCAAGACCTTTCCTCATGGTTCATTTGCCCATATCAATGTGAATCATGAGGAGAGTGGTTAATTAGAGTTTTCATCAATTTCACCCTATTACAAAATAAATAGAATTGAATACCTAGAATAAATCCAGCAAGTAGCCCCACAGAGATTTGAACTGGGGATGTTCCAAAAGCAAGCTCTCTAACCATTGGACCACGCCACCCTCCCAAATCAAATCCCAGATCAAACACAGAGGAAAGTGTATTAGAAACCACTGTACACATTTCTCCATTAGTACACTCTGAATTTTTTTTTTTACTCAGCCTGAGTAATTTTTTACTCCTTATGGTAGTTCACAGCTCTTTTGTTGAGTAAACTTGACTCAACAAAGGTTGAGTAGCAGTTTTACTCTTCCTTGTAGTAAACATTTTACTCAGTAAAAGAGTCAATATTTGACTCAACATTTGTTGAGTAAAATTTTACTCTGCAGTTTTACTCAACAGTTGAGCTGTGACTTTTTTACTCAACAGGGTGATAAAACTTTACTCACCCACAAGGAGTAATATTTTATACTGTATTTTGAGTAGATTCCTTGCTCAACCATTGAGTAACATGTTTTGACTCAACTGATGTTGAGCACACTGTTTGTCCAACTGTTGGGCACACTGTTTGTCCAACTGTTGAGCAACATTAATTTTACTCAATTGACATTGAGTAATACTTGGATGCAGGTATAAGCAAAATGTTTATTCATCAAAAAGCTACATGTTGCTCACGTGGGCGGATTAAAATGGCCTTGTTCAGGTACCTCAAAGCTCCAGATATTTTGACCTTGATTTCTGTAATAGAAACTACTCTTTTTCAAACCCAAAAGGACACAAGCAGAATTACTTAACTTTGGTATTCTTGGTATTAAAAATGGCAACAAAAAAAAATCGCAAGACAATATTTTTTATTAATGTTAACCTTTTTCCTTCGAAGTCCTTGTGGTTCAAAATCATGATATGTAGATGCACCTGCACGTCATGTAGTCGTGTATCGATGTACTTGCACCAGTAAAACTATAGGTTATAAATTTGTCAGATTAATTGTAAATACCATGCCAGCATAAATACAACCTATATATGTTACTGAGCAATAGCAAATCCCCATACACAGCGCTCACAGTATTACAGGCATCAAGTCACTCGGTGAAAGGTTGCCAAATTCATAAGCTTGATATCAGATACCGTAGACATATTCCGGTTATGCCGAAATCTCACCAATTTCACAATCATGACAAGTCCATTGCATCACCACAATAATAATTATTATCTGATTATAACTTGTTGGTGTAAAATGTCAGAATGACCAGCTGGCCAGCATTTCCGCGACACCCCAGCTTGTCATCTGCTGTTGATATGTCCACGGCAATTCTTGGGCTGCACATGTCTGTGGTCGTCAACGTTGCTTAAGATCAGACTCAACACGGTGTAATTTCTGATCCGTCACTGCGTCAAACTACTTTATGACGCAACGTTGAGTTAGATTTCAAAACTGCTTTACTCAACATGTATTTCACAGTTTTGCTCGGGTGAAGAGTAAAGTGGAAATGTGTGTTTTACTCCATGCTGATTAAATCTTGACTCAACTTTTTACTCAACACACTTTACTCACTGCACTGAGTAAAATAGTTTTTAGAGTGTAGTGTGGACACTAGATGTCATTTGTTTACATGCCTCAATCTTCCGAAGTACAATAAATATGAGTCCAACTTACGTAGAATCATACAGACTACCACATAATCCAATTGCATCCTTCGAACATTTTAGGAAAGCTCAATACCATGAAAATCCAAGAGAAATTAGAAATTGTGTACACAGTTTCAGAAGTTCCTGTGTTATTATTTACATGGGAACAAAGGAAGATGTCAAGGAATATTTTCTCACCCCAATCAATATTGGGATAACTATTGAATGGGAGGTCAATCATGTTGTAATATAGCAAGTTTACAGTATAAAGTTTTTTATTTGGCACCATGCGCATATAATTACACCTGTTATCCCCCTGACTTGAAAAGCAGTAGGGGGATATTGTGAGTGTGCACCTTATGTGTGTGTATGTGTTCCAATTTGGTTAGTTTTTCGTTTTTTCATGTCTCCTTCGAAAAGTTAAGTCCGATTTACACCATTATCATGTTTTTGGGGTTAAGGTGCAATAGGGGTTCCTTCATGTGTGGGTGATGTCAAAGGTCATGGACCAAGGTCAAAGGTCATCTGAGGTCATGTTCCAGACTGCCAACTTGCCAGAGGGATGACGCAAGTTTACTTGCAGTATTTTTGCATAAGCTGTGGCATGACATAGCTAAGCTGTGTTTGTAAACAGTATAAACTTCCTGTAGCACAATCCAGTTATTGTCCTTGTGAGTCTTTGGATAGACTTGCATTGTAAAATGCAAATGCATGGATAGAGTGCAAAACTGACTACTTGATTTGAAGGCCTATACAGCCCTACACCTAAAAAATTGGAATGATCATTGCAGAAAATTAAAGCAATAAAATAGGCTTTCTGTCAATGCCATATATGTTGGGATATGTGTTACTTAAAGATGCAAAATGGTGCATACGGTGTTCTGGATCAAGTTTTTTTACTTATTCCCTTTAAAGAGGCTTTTCATGATCATAACACCCTCTTTTCTATATATTGTTCAAAAGATATCATCAGAAAAAAGCTTAATACCAAAATTTTAATTGATTGTAATGATGCTTTTTCCAAGTTATGAACATGTTTGCATCACAAGGCCCCCTTATACATTGGACAGAAATGGCAAAAAATTCCTGTTTTTATTTCTACAGAAAGATTAAACATTAGGGCCATTAGGCATATATTACTTTGGCCAATTGCTCAAATGACATTTTGGCAGGGGTAAGTCAGGGGCTGTAGATCACAAAATACACCTTTAAAAGATTTCTGACATTTTGATCATTATTAATTTTTGTCAGTAAAAAACCTTTCTTGTGCAATTTACCAGTTTTAAGTTGATTCAGGAAATTGCAGCAGTGACTTCTGTTTGTGTTCATAATTTGTGGATAATTTGTAAACAAAGAGTGTGTTTTCCTTTCATCTAAGCAATTTGCACTGCACTATAGGTGCAATATGAAAGGACAGGCAAGTGCATTGCTGTCAGAGGAACACTTATCAGGCGAGTTAATGAAAAGGAATGTCAAACCGGAACCTAGTCAACTGTGTTAAAATGGTCCACTTCAATTGACGTTACAGCTGTGCTTTCTCATCTATCTTTATTATATATCTATGGTGTGGGATGAGTGAATAGGGAGGTTAGATCCCACTCACAACACGGCTGGATTCTTATTTGTGTGGTAGTCTATACGGCAGCTACACCATGTCGACCGTGGCAAGATACTGCACAGTACACACTTGGGCAAGTTGCAATGCAGTAGGGCTTCCTATATAAGATGTGTTTACTACCTTAATAATATAATAATATAATATAATAATATAATATAATATTATAATAATAATAATATTATAATAATAATAATATTATATAATTATAATGGCTACTCTGTAATTGCCCACTTGGTGGAGAGAAGGTGGATATGGTGTGGGCAGTACCAGAGTAGACGTACAGCTACTTTGTATCTACGCCACAGTTACTATGTCAACATTTTGCTAGTAGACAGAATGAGGGCGCTATACACATGTTTTCTGTTTAGTATTTTTTTTATCATTTTGAAGAAAATCATTTCAAAATTTTAATTGGGCATCAACAATAGGGAGGGTTAGATCCCACTCACAACACAGCCATTTTCTTACTCGCGTGGTAGCCTATACGGCAACTACACCATGTCTACCACAGCAGCTACTGCACAGTACACACTTGGGCTAGTTGCAATGCAGTAGGGCTTTAAAGTACATTAACTTAGTAGGGGTTATTATTTTCTTTAGAAGGGGAATCCCAAAATATTGAGATGGTCAGAATTATTTTATGACCCCCTCCATTTCCAACAACTGAATTTTATGACCATGTTGATTTTAGGGTCTAAAAATTGTGAATTTAAAATATGCTGTGATGCTATTTTTGTACCTATACATATTACAAAAAATACAAAAAATATATTTTTTAATGAAATATTAGATTTTCTGATAGACTAAATTACTAAGAGTGCCTTTAAAGAAGACAGTTACTTAGGCAGATGTTTGCCGAAATAAAACCAGTAGAGATCCTGTATTAATTTTGATAATTAGCCCCCTGCTAAACTAAACTACCTCCCAAAAGATAAGCGCAAATCATGTGGGTAAAATTGGATCTTTCTGTTTTTTTCCTTTTTTTTATTTAGGAATTGCTTGCTGGCAGTCAGCTGCCTGACTAGGTTTTCTTTCACACCACCTCTGAGGGTTTATTCCCCATGTTGTTACACACTCCTTAAGAAACTTTTGTCATTTTGTAACTATTTGAATTGATTTCCACTGCCCAAGTTGCGAGGGTGACGCAGATTAAAAACAGGTGTAACTTATCAAAGATGCTATGTACAGGGGTCATAGTTGTCCACAATATCATCTTCAAAATCTGGGATATTGTTGCAGGGAAAAGTTTTTTGTTCTCAAGTTAGACTTAAAGTGTACTATTTTTTATTTTAAACCAACCGATTTCAAGCCAACCTCTTCTTACGGCAAGTTAGCACCAACACCCATGCGTATTATAACAACTCTTGTTAACCATACAATAACATTGAGTTTTCTTGATTTTTTTTAATACTGTGTATTTTCAAATTGCTGCATGTCTCTTTAAGTGCCCTACATGATTGCAATATAGAATTTTCCTTTTTTTACAATAGGCAGTGCCGTAACCAGCGCGGGGGGGGGCCTTTTTTCCGCCAAACGGAACCTTGCCCCCAAACGGAACCTTTCCCCCCAAGAACCCTTTGCCGACGCCCCCCCCAACGGAACCCTTCCCCCCCCCCCCCATCCAGCCTCCCCCGCAAATGAACTGACCTTGACAGTGTCTATGGAGAGGACCCACATTCGCCAACTCCAAAATGCCTTGGCGAAACCCCTTCTCCCCCCCCCCCCCATTGGCAAAGGCTGGGTTGGCCACTGTTTTATGAAGACACTCTCAAATATATCTTAATTTCAAAAGTTAATTTGAATCCAATATACCATTTTAAATGCGAGCATTGATTGTCATATTTACTAATAACCTCCTGACCTAACCCAAACATTTCTGTACTGTTAATTTCCAATAACCATAAACAATCCAAATTTACCTTGAAGCACTTAAAGGATAATGTCGATTTTTGTCAGCCATTTTTACTTACATTCATAAAATAATATGTACATACATCAACAATGCCCTGAAAAATAACAATTTGATGTAAAATTAACAAATAGAGGCATTTTAAATTTTGCTTTTTTGACATACGAAGAAACGGGCGGATTTTTCGTCATGCTTCATTGATCAAAGCGCCCAATTTTTGCTCTCCTCGGACTCAAAGTGATGACCAAAAAACATCGTGTTGACCCGAATTGTTATTGCTGACACTGTAAATATTGATGGATACGGAAAGTAATGATAAAATTTGAAAATAAGTTACAGAATGACTATTTTGTTTCATTTCGTTGTGGTTTTAAAATTATTATTGATATAATACACATCGATCGCAGTTACAGGGGGGTAGGACAACGACCGGCTCGATTTGGGCTTTGGTGAGTTCCAACGGTAATTTGTGAACTGCTTAACGTCAATTTACTATGGCAGTCTCTGTGTCAGTGGCATTACAAAATCTCCTCTTAAACCCGAGTTCAATAATCTTAGTAATATCATATAAATAAAGGATAATTATTGACTTCAAATCCGTCGGGTTAGTGATTAACCCGCTGCCAAATAGTGTAATTCCAATAAGGTCATTTTGATTTAATATTCGTGACCAGGCCTAGACATTAGGCAAGTCTGAGTGTAACCGTTCCATATGCGTAACAGCGCCCTCATACGGTGTACCGTTAAGTCTTTGAAAGGACTACATCACTCGAGTCGCATGCCGGTGGTTGATGCCGATTTGAATTTTCCAGGCTGTTGCGGTTTAGATGGCAGTCCCGGCCCCCCTGCATTGCACTCAATAGGAAAAGGTGCAACACTGGCGATATGATGGTCCCACAACGACGTAATTATGGATGGTCATCACCGTTGACGTCACCATTTGCCTGCGATGTGGATTTGTCCGAATCGTTTCGAGTACTATTGGGCGGAAAATAAAACGGGCAAAATACTACCAACAAATGTGGGACAATTTTTCACTTATTTTGATTTATATGTAATCTACGTTACTTACGCTTTCCATCCATACCAAATTTTCCATATTCAAATCATTACATATTTCCTTTAAAGTGAGAGAAGGAGAGTTTTTTGAGGATATCCAAATTTTTTCTCTCAAATTGCACTGGATTGGTTGGTAGAGCCAATTGTAATTGTCCTCTCTAGAAAACCATGCTTTGAATTTCCTGTCGTGCATGACAGAAAGACAATTCTCATTTTATTGCATAAGGCAGTGGTATTCGGGCTTATTCACTTCAGTTGATCTAATACATTGGTTAAGCATTCCAATATGCAGTCTGGTTTGAAAAAAAAATTGGGGGCGCTTCTTTCTGGAAATGTCCTCAATTCTCTTTAAATAGCAAAGGACAGTTCAGCCAAAATAGCTTACAGATGAAAGGACAAAAATACAATGGTTTCTAACGATACCCAAAATCTCAGGTTTGGAAAAGGTTAGCGGTGGTCAGGCTGTGATTGGGTATTCCCCCTTTGATAAGAAACTTCAGCAATGCTCCTTCAAGAGTGTACACTGTAAAATATGTGAACTTCATTTTTAGGGTGAGGGCAAACAATTGGACAGAAAGCGTGATACTTTGGCATTGACTAACCATTGCCGCATGTTCCATGAGTGGTGACGCCACTTTACTTTAATGCTTATATCCTCAGAGATTTGCATCGGCAGGTGATTATCGTTGTTTTTAATTTTTATATTTCATTATGATCAATTTCCGCGTGGATTCATTCATCCATCTACTCATACGCACTCCATTTTGTCTGTTTGTGTGTTCTTATAAAAATTGTGCATAGTTGGAATTTTTGTTGTCGTCCTTGTTGTTTTGCCAACTTGTAATGACCTATCGGCCATTGACACCGAATGCCGAGTGCATTTAATTTTCCCCTCTTTTTATGCGTGTGCACCTTGGTGAAGCTGAGATTGTTGATGGAACCATAAAATGCTTGATTAAACATTAATACAATAGATGTCTGGCAAATTATATGCAGATAACTTTTATCCTTTGCAACCAAGCGGAGTCAATCCCAGCTTGACTCGTTAAATTGAATGAAAATTGAGCAAACGAATTCTTTCCAGTGTGAATCGTGCTGGCGCCAGCAGATTTCGATATTGAGGTGTTTGAGAATCCTGGTTTATTTATACATTCCAGTGTTCAATAAGGTCTAAATAAGGACTGCATGGAAACAGTTCCCTCTCTCTCTCTCACTCTCTCCGTTCCCTAACTGGTAAGAGTTAAAAATACATAGAATGGGGGCAATGAACTACACACTCTAAGTCTGAATGGGTCTATGTGCTTGGAAACTTACTAACGGTAGACTTACAAAATGAGAGAGAGAAATCTTTGATGCATATTCTTGCATGAATTGGCATTCCATTGTCAGGCATCCACTGAGTTAAGGAAATTAGCGTCTTTCGTCTGGATGATGTAAGGAAGTCATTTTTTACTATAAGGCTGCCTATGCTGTTCATCATATTTTGGTGCAAGCAAGAGACCAACCTTTGGGGACTGTATTAGTCTAGCAGATTATATGGGTTCCCATGCACCCCCTTAAAACTAAATTTTAACATGATTTTTAGAATCTCTTCGACATCTACTTAAAGAATTTTTATGTTACCAAAATCAAATTTTGTCCTACAGGGTCCGTTTGGTGGCCATCTTGGATAGAGAGGGATTAATCGTACAAAGGGGTTCAATTTAGTTAAAAAGTATCTCAAATGATTCGTCTCATATCATAAGGAATCAGAAAATATATAGTTTGGCATATCTGTGATGTTCAGTTACAGAGATATGGGTGAAAATGCAATAAAGGTCATTGAACTTTTGAGTGATCATTGTACAGGGGCCAAGATGGCCGCCAAACAGACCCTGTGGGACAATATTTGATTTTGGTAACTTCAAAATTCTTTTATATTAGAATTAAGTTTTAAGGGGGTGCATGGCCTTGGGGAACCCATGTAAACTGCTAGACTATATGGAGTTGATATGTGATGGATGAGTGTGAGGTCCTGCGTTTTCAAGGGAAGGGTCTCGGGATATGAATTTTGGGCCCTTAGTTGTCTCATCGTGGGCTAACATATATACAACTTTCTTCACTTGTCGGGTTTGGGTTGTAAAATAATGAATGAACTGACCTAAGAACTTTAAACATTTTGGAAATGAAAGAAGTGTGGATTTTACATATCTAAAGAAGAGAGAACCCTTTGCCTCATTTCCTGTCAGATTTTACCCCTTCATCCCCATCAATGTATAGGTTAATCCCTGGGCACTACCACCTTTGATACAACCTGTCTGATTGGCTCATTACAGGACACAACATGAGATAGCCCTCTGAGTAACCAATCAAAATAGTGCTTCTGTATCTCTGTGTAAACCATACCACCATTCTTACAATATCTCTGATTTGCTCATTACATGATATAACCTTCCAAGTAACCAATCAAATTAGTTATTAGATGCTGATAGATAGGCAGGTAGTACCCAGGGGTTTAAACTATTAGGACACGTTCACGGGCAGCATCAAAGTGTTGGCATCATTATGGCTTAAGGGTGATAGAGGATCATAAAGCTAACGGCCAGATTTTCTTTATTTTCAGATATATGTTATTTTCATCGGTGTAAATGAAAAATCTGAAATAAAAAATGGGGGTCACCGACTTATTTTTTGAGGTATGACGTTTTCAAAAATCACATTTTTCGGAAAAATTTGTACAGAGCTCTATGGGAAAATGAGAAAAAGACGCCATTTTCCTCATAAAAAATCAACTTCTGACGGCCAGATTTTGTATTTTTTAAATTATGTTAAAATCATATGCCAGATCTTTAACACTTACTGTGCTCAAGTGATCGAGATCTCGATCAAAACATGTGGCAGGTATTATAAAATGCTGCCTTTGTGTACATAAGAGGTGTTAAGGCGCATCAATAAAAAGAGGGGGTCACCGACTTAAGTTTTCTAGAAATCTGCCAAAATGTACCAAAAATACACCTTTTTTCATTTTAGTGCGTCTTGGTTAACTGTTGTGGGCGCAGCACTCTTCGCGTACCTAAGCACCAAAACTAGCGCCAGGTGTACACGCATCATAACTCACCAAACAGTGATTATGATAGCATTTACGGTATCGCAATTTCATAATCTACACAAGTGATTTATATCTAATGTATAAGTGGCATAAACGTCAGAATATAACAAAATTACCATTCCAAAAAAGTTAAGAAAGAAGTTGGAAAATATGTCAACTTCATGCACGAAACTCAGCAATGTTGACTATAAAAAGAAGCAACCAAACAAAGTTTGTGCATCTGCATGCAGGCTAAACATGCTGAAAAGAAGGCAAATACAGACTTTCTGATCCTTCCGAATTTACATTGCGACTCGTGAGATTTGGAAGTAGTTATTTTGGGGTCCTCTCGATATTCTGAAGGTTCAATGTTCCGAAGGTTCGTTTTCCGAACATGCGTTTTTAGCATTCGCTTTTTTAACCTTTAAAAGGTTTGCTCTTCCGAAAATAGGGTTCGCTATTCCTTATATTAAAAATGGTTCACTATTCCGATAATTGGAACGGGTCTCTATTCTGAATTTGTAAATGGATCTGCTTTTCCGAATATATAAGAAGAAGGCTCGTTTTTACAAGCTAAAGGTTCGCTATTTTGAAACCAGATACCGTGTTTTATATTCCGAAATTCAAAAGGGGTTCGCTATTCCAAACTTTTTAATGAAACAATTGATTTTGAAACAGACAATTAATGATAGGATCAAGTTTTAGTTTCAGGGGTTAGGGTAAGTTTTAGGGTTATAGGGTTAAGGTTGCCAAATAATTTGATTGGTGTCATCACCACCAAAACAGAGAAAACTTAGTCTGATGTGAATATTTTTTTTTTATATCTCAGTTGGGTTTTCTAAAATGTGGAAATAAATAGTGCAGTCGTGGCATCGCGGCATCAAAGTATCTATATAGGGCCTAATTCATCATGTTCATTGCGGAGTTCTCTCGATATTCTAAAGGTTCATTATTCCGAAGGTTCGCTATTCATCACCCTGCAAGTCTTGTAGCAAAGATACTTTTTTAATTGCTGAATGAGCTTGAGCCTCAAAATTTGACGACCCTTAATTAAAAATGCGCGTACACTTTCCTTCGATTTCTCCTGGTTCTCCGAAATATTGGGGTTTTTATGTGGGGTAGAAAGATGCATGTCGGTATTAGTTTTATTAAAGCGAATTTTGTGAAATTACCCGAAAAGCACGAGTGAACAAAAGCCCACGAAATAATCCAAAACTAAACGGGAATGCAAAACTGCACAAAGAATTCAAAACTTCACGAAACCACGCGCTAGCGTTAGACGCATCTCAAGGAAACAGTCGACGCACATAGAGCGAGTGCGTAAGTATTCACGCTAAACGATGTGCAGCTGCAAATAGGTGTGCGTACTGAAAGGACCCTCTATCACCCTTAACTTGCCCTTGACTAACATGTATTTACCCAAAGCTACCAACGTTATTCCATGTGTATCTCCATTCAACTAATATTATTACCTTTAAAGGAGAACTTAGGGGATGGAGGGGAAGGGAGGAGAGGGAGAGACAAACAGGGAGGGAGAGAGGGGAGAGGGAGGGAGGGATAGAGTACTTTGAGATGGTGTTGGATGGGAGGCATCATTGTCGTTTTGATCTGCATCAGTTACTGTACTTCAGACCTAGTGTCATTCAGAGTTTACTAAAAAATCAAACCTCAAAATTATTAAGCGGTACCTCGTGTAAGTGCTTGAAGTGATTGGAGAGAGCATAGACTTGACAAAGTAGATAACAAAATCCCTGGCCAAAAGGCATAACTGTGTTCCTGTAAGGGCTCAATTAAATATCCCCTTCATAAGCATAGAATGGCATACTCATTACATAAGGGGGTATACTCGACACAAGAATTTACCATAATGTAGTATTACTGCCATCAAATACATGTGTACTATTTTCTTAGACTAGAGCAGAATGAAACATTTCCTGTGAATATGCAGGCTGTTGCCCAAATATCTTTTTTTTTTCAAAGGAAAAAAAAAGGAATCGTTTCTATTGATTTTTCCTATATCATCTGAATGTTTATAAACACAAATTAACACCTGGTGTCTTGCTAGGCTTCAGGTTATGACCACTGTACTGCATTATTCTATGGTTGGCTTGGATATTAGCACGAGTTTTAAAAACATGCTTCCTTGGCCGTGGCAGACAATTGGTTTTGTTCTTGGGCCCGGTGATATTAGAGGCATGGTCTATATGCCTTTAGGCGACAAAACTGTTCTATGGCAGACAGACCTGGTCGCTTTGTTATAGCACGCAGAATATTATACAAAGCATGATTCTTGATTTTCTAACACAATTCCCATCCAAATTTCAAATACAGCACCTCAGTTTTTAGTAAATTGAACAAAAAGTACAATAAAACCAGGCTGAATTATTAGAAAGAGTATTTGCTTTTCAGCTCAAACATGTATTCATCTGACTGAAATTGTTCTTTTTCTCCTATCTGTGTTTTTCTTTCTCATTATACTGCCACTTCAAGTTGGGACAAGCATTTCATCTTTGTAGCCTATTGAGTTTGAAATATATAATATTAATTTTCTTACCCCTCCCTTCTGGATTGATGTCGTCAAAGTCAGGACAGTAATTTGGTTTAACCTTTGTGTATAAGGCGATGAAAAAAACAACCCTCGAGCGGACCTTTCGAGTAGGGTCGGTTGGTCGAATTTTTTTTTCCTTTTCTGGAGGTCAAAATTGGCCTAAAATAGCCCCAAATCTGAAAAATCAAGAGAAAAAATGAAAAAAAAATGGCAAAGCTGATTAATTTGGGCTAAAAACAGGCTGATTTTACATAATTTTTTGAAAAACTAAAAGAAAAAATTCTGCAAAACTGAAAAATCAGGGTCGGTCGGGCCCGTAAAACGTTTTTTTTGTCGCCTTAGGCAAAATGGATGAATTTGAACTGGCATGATGTGTGAGGATTAAGCCAGTGGGTTTGGGTTTGGTTTGAGTTACTTTCAGCCTTGATCCTAACCTAGACTAAATCCTAACTCCACCACATCATACTTGTGTTTCAGTAAGGTCAGGGTATTGCGGGTAGTTGGAGTAAATTCCTAACCTAGACAAAACCTTCTTGATCCATCCTCATCATTTCGTTTGGGTTAGTGTGAGTTAATTTCTACCCAAATCCTATCCCGCACAGAACTCCACCTTCATCATGTAAATGTTTCAGTGAAGTCTGTTGGTTAGGGTTAGTAAAGAGTTAATTCTGCTTCAATCCTACCCTGGACCAAAGCCTAACTTCACCGCCAATATACCTGTGCTTCTGTTAGTTAGTGAGTTTGGGTTAGTTTGAATAAAATCCCATCCCGATCCTACACTGAAACAAATCCTCACTCCACCATCGTCATACTGGTGTTCAGTTAAATCAGTAGGTTAGGGTTAGTTTCAGTTATTTTTTTAATGTTTTAATTGTAATTATATGTAAATTTTTTTTACTTTTTTTATTTTTATTAGACAAAACATAACTTTTTAACTAATTGCCAATTAAGCCATTACAGAAAGGACCAGGGCAAAACCCGGTGATGTAGAGCATAGTACAATCACACACACACAAAAAGTGAATGAAAATGAGGGCAGTTCAGTTATTAACAGAAACCACCGACCTTACCATGCACTACCATATTTACTTATTTGAATAGTATCAATTTTTATATTGGATACACTGTACAATCAGTTAAGATTCCTGCTGGTCCATATGACATTCCTCTCTACACCTGTACGTCTATGACAATTGAATTTGAAAGGGGGGCCTTATAAAGCAGATAACAATTTTTGTCAGCTGGGCCCAACACAGATGTCTCCATAAGTATAATTCACTCATCAATTTTACTAATTTCCTAATTATGTTTAACATAGGGTTTAGTGTCCTTTAAAGGGGCAATATCTGCCTTTAAACACATCAGAATCGGCTAAAATTGTAGGGAAAAAATCTTTCAAGGATACCTATTGACTCATACACAAAAAGTGCTAAAAATATAACCTATTATTTTCTCACAAAAATAACCATAAGAGAGAGAGTGAGCATCATGAGCGTCTCATCTCGGGTCTTTTGTTCCATTGCGTGACTACACTTAACGCGCAGACTTGCACTCGCGTCATAAAATATAAAGTATGTAATAATTTACCATTTGAACCTGTCTGGGAAATGTTTGATTCATACTGTACCAGATGTCTGCCCAATTAGCAAGGAGAGTCATATGCCTTATATGGTATTATTTGCGTTACTACGCGGCTGCTAGCCGTAATAGGTAGAAGGGATGGGGATTTCCCTTATGCAAATAAGCATGTCTACTGCTAAACCGCGTCGTTATCACTAAAAATAATGAGGGAATATCATTAATTTAGTAAGAGGGAAAAAAATGGAAAATGCAAAGAAAAACAATTAGTTTTATTAACAGGCTGTGACTTTGGAATGGAAATGAAATACCAGATGTGTAGAATTTAGGAAAACAGGCATTTATGTAGTATTGTAATAAAAAAAAAAAAAAAAAAAAGAGCACTGGTTCAACGCTGAGCAACATGTGATGAAAATTGAAGAAGAGATGTTTGAACGAGAAATACGTTTGGACACCACCCTTGATGAGGATCATCTGAACAGTTTTAGGTTTTCTCTCAGTGACTGTGATGATGATGACAGTAGCAGCAGCAGCTCAGAATCAGAAGATGATGATGACAGCAGTGATGATGAGTATGAGAAGAGAAGATTTCAGTAGCTTCCCACAATGCATTGCTTTCAATGGAGGTTTTTGTACAGGTACTGATGTTAATCGTTAGTGATGAAACATGGCTAATTGACAGTACTGAACACAAACTTTCATTTTAAGAGTGTTTCATCACTAACGATTCACATGACAACCTGTACAAAAACTTCCAATGGAAGCAATGCATTGTGGAAGCTACTGATATCTTCTCTTATTTGAACCTGTCTGGGAAATGTTTGATTCATACTGTACCAGATGTCTGCCCAATTAGCAAGGAGAGTCATATGCCTTATATGGTATTATTTGCGTTACTACGCGGCTGCTAGCCGTAATAGGTAGAAGGGATGGGGATTTCCCTTATGCAAATAAGCATGTCTACTGCTAAACCGCGTCGTTATCACTAAAAATAATGAGGGAATATCATTAATTTAGTAAGAGGGAAAAAAATGGAAAATGCAAAGAAAAACAATTAGTTTTATTAACAGGCTGTGACTTTGGAATGGAAATGAAATACCAGATGTGTAGAATTTAGGAAAACAGGCATTTATGTAGTATTGTAATTTCAAAATTTTCACTTTTTTTGTTGTTGCTATCACACACCAAGCTAACACTAATTTAAAAAAAAAAAAAACTTATTTACTGTAAGGTGACAGATGCCCTGTTTTATGGGTCAGAACAACCCTGATTTGGCATGTGAATTTGAACTGATTCAAACAATTTGCTGCATGTGTGCGTGAAGGTCGCATTGTAAACACAATGATTAAAATAGACACGCGATACGCCCGTGTACAGGTCGCACACGCTGGTACTGCGTACGCTTAGTTCAAACAATTATTACGGTGACTATAGTTTCCAGAAATTTGCCATGGTTGCTAATGAAAAGGGTAAAAATTAGCAAAACTACAGAAAAAAGTTTGACAGAAAACATGAAATAAAGATTTTAGCCTCTTTTGTTTACAAACATAGGCCAAAAACTGAATTTTAACTTTTGTCAGTTAACATCACCCTTAAGAACTAGGGATAGAGATATGTGTCGACATACGAAAGTAGGCCTACATAATATTTTTTAAACAGCATCAACACCTCCACAGCCTCGTCCCTCGACTTACCCATAAAAAAATTAAGATTTAATATCGTATGAACCACTGGCCTAAGTATATGGCCATGCGTCTTGAAGTGGGGCCTGTTTGTGTTTCGTCTGCAAATTTCAAGTATCGCCCATCATTTTGAGCTTAAATCTTTATAACTTCCAAACTATACATGCTAGCATATAAAAAGTAAACATTTTCTGAAAGGAAATTGTCCAATCTTTCCAAATATGCTATCAAAATTGCAGTAGGGCTAGGTCTTAAGCAGTTATTGATCAAAATACTCATGAAAAAGTAGACAAAAAGTGGTATCTCTTCAAAGTAGCTTTGCATCAAACCCAAAGCACCTATCCAAAAACCAAGCATATTTATGTAAACTAGAGGTATTTGCCCATCTAACAAGACTAGTTTGACAGGGATACCCATAGAACTATATTTATGATTTTGGGAGCAACGAGTAACAAAATTGGCATCAAAAATATGCAAATATTTCATAAAGTCCAAAGACTGGCTAAAGACTTCTTGCAAGTAGCTTCTGCTGAAGCACATCAAGTACTTGCTAAGTAAATCCAATAACCATTCATAAAATGTAAACATTAATAGAGTTATAACCCCTGTGAAAATTGTTTACTGTATGACAAGTATGAATTTACAGTGTCGCGTGCTCAAATTGGCAGCTCATATGTTAAGCATCAACAAGTCATATGCCTAATCCTATGCGCAGAATCAATCTAATCTAGAAGAAATTCATAATTTTTGTATTTTACATGAGCGTATGGCACAGTATGTTATGAGCATTCGCTCACAACAACAAAGCACTGTCAGAATCAACTGAAATTTTGGAAATAACCTTTTCTTGAGAACATCTAGTAAGCCTCTAACAAAAATGAAGGTGCTAGGATCAAGAAATGCACAGTCTAATTTAAAGGTGCATTTTGCGATCCTAGTACCTCTGTTTGTTTATGATTCGATTAACTAGATATTCTCAAGAAAAGGTTATTTTCAAAATTTCAGATAATTCTGTTGTTGCATTTGATGTTATGAACAAATACTTGTATTACACTGCACCATAGGCCACTGTATTGCAATTTATAATAATAATAATAATAATAATACAACAGTGCTTATAGAGCGCTTTACACCGAAGTCTCTAAGCGCTATGGTAAAGACATAAATACAAAACACAAGTACATAAAACCTGAGAGCAGGCGTGAAATAATCAAGTACATGTACATGTATCACCAAATGCTATAGTAAAAACAAATAAGTTTTCAAAACAGATTTGAATTGACCAAGAGTCTGAGATTCTCTGATGTGATGAGGTAAATCGTTCCAAAGTTCTGGTGAGCATGGTGAAAAGAACGACGACCATAAGTAATGGTGGAAACTGATGGGGAGACGAGGTTGAGCTTGGAGGAGGAGCGAAGATTGCGAGATGGCTTATATACTTTGATCAAGTCAGCTAGGTTATCTGGAGCAAGTCCATGAAGACATTTGTAAGTCAAAAGAAGAACTTTGTATATAACACGATACTTCACTGGAAGCCAGTGAAGACGGCGAAGCACAGGAGTGATATGATCGCGAGAGCGTGAGCGGGTGATAAGTCTGGCAGCTGAGTTTTGAATTCGTTGAAGCTTGGCAATTTGCGAATCAGGAAGACCATACAGTAGACAATTACACTGATCAAGATGGCAAGTAATAAATGCATGAACTAAAGTTTCAGTTGATTTTTCATCTAGATTATTCCTGATACGACCAATTTTGTAGAGAGCATAAGAGGCGGAACAACAAATATTATTGATGTAAACATTCATGCTGAGATCGTTAGCGACTATGACACCCAAGTTACGCGCAGATTCAACAGGCTGAATAGGAACATTGGCAATATTAACAGAAGATAGAGGTGAAGTTTTTCTGAATTTAGATGTGATGTGAAGAACCTCAGTTTTATCTTCATTCAGCTTCAAGTCGTTAGCTGAGGACCAAGCCTTGATGTGTGCGATACATTGTTCAAGTTGGAAATAAGAGTAGCACGATCAGTGTGTTTCAAGATGACATAAACTTGGGTGTCATCAGCATATATCATTCTCCCAAAATCATAGGAAGCAATGATGTCCTCAAGAGGAGACGTGTACATAGTGAATGATAGTGGTCCAACAACCGATCCTTGTGGAACCCCTTCAAGGGGCGTGTGGGGTTCAGAGATAGAGTCATTAATGACGATAGATTGGGAACGATCTTTAAAATATGACGTAAACCAGTTTAAAGCAGAGCCAGTAATTCCGTATCTGTTGGCAAGACGTTGAAGAAAAATGTTGTGATTAATAGTGTCAAAAGCCGCAGAATAGTCGAGGAGAATCAGAACAGCTTCATTTCCATCATCAAGTGCAAGTAAGAGATCATTGTACACACGGAGTAAGGCAGTTTCAGTACTATAGCAGGGTCTGTAACAGATTGCACTTTTCCACGAAGACCTTTCTTAACAAGATAATCTTGAATTTGGGCTGCACAAGCACGCTCAATTGTTTTAGCAAGAAATGTAAGGTTGGCGACACAGGGCGATAATTTTTCAATACTTCCTTGTCAAGATTTGATTTCTTTCGTTATTAGTGGCGTTACCGAGCGGATTTAAGAGTGTCAGGAAATTTTCCATTCACAAAAGACAAGTTGATGATCTTAGTAATGATAGTACAAGTTCAATTTCAACATCACTTTTGAGTAACCATGTGGGGATAGGATCCAGACTACACGTTGAAGATGGTGATTTCATGATGTCTCTGACCGCCTCTTCAGATATTAAGAAAAATTGTGAAAATGAAAAGAGCCAATGGGGCTCTTCAGAAAAATGTAAATGAATAGACCATATCAGCTGAGTTGACAAGATTAGATTTGATCTGTTGAATCTTGTCACTGAAAAATAGAGAAAATCGATTAGCGAGACACGTCTGAGGTGGCATATGGACTAATACTTTGACATATTTGGCGTACACAGTTTTTGTAATTTTTGAAACAATGTTTGAATCACAGTCGGCAAATTGTTTTTGATGATAGATTTGCTTGGCCTGTTTGATTGCCAGGTTATAATTTTTGCTGTATTCTTTAAAGATCTGTTTTCAATTTCAAGTTTGGAAGAGATCCAGCACCTTTCAAGTCTACGCAATTCGCGTTTCATTTCTCTTACATTGTCGTTGTACCAAGGTGCATTTGGACGACATCTTACAGTATGAGTTATAAGTGAAGCATTCTTGTCCTTAAGATCATTAAGTACAGACTCATATTGATCAACTAGCAAGTCAAGATCAGATGTAGGCGAGGTGTAAAGTGATGAATTCAAAATATCAGCTGAAAAGCATTAAGATACAATATCAGGAAAATGTTGCGCATATTTATCTTCATTTTAAGAGGCTCAGGACGAATAACATTTAAAGCACCCCATAATCGCAGCGTGATAAGATGGTAAATAAAAGTACTAAATACATTTAAACAAGTTATCAGTAGTGCGATAAGTATAAGATCCAGAGTATGACCTTTAACATGGGTAGGTCCAAAGACATGTTGAACTATTCCCAGCCGGAATCAATGAAATCAGCAAATTTTGCAGCATCTCTGTCACAAAGGTTGTCCATATGAAATTTAAAGTCACCAGCAAGTAGAAGATGATTAGGTACTGTTGCAATTCCCTCAAAGAATGATGAAAAATATTGGGTGCGATGCGTTGTTTTCCTTTAGTGGTTTGTGGTCGGTATATTATGATCAAACGAAGAAGGTTTTTGAGAACTGATGTTATAGGCAAGGTCCATGGTAATTACAAAGATTCAATGAGTTCAACATCATCCACACGAACCCTATGGTCGTTTGAAAATGTCAAATTATTAATTTCTTATAGATAGGCTGAACTGCATGTAAAGATGGGCGCCACAACACCACACACACACACATCACAACACACACCACTATCTTAGCTAATGGTTCAGATGATCTAAAATCTCATTTTTTTAGGTAAGTTGGGGGGACAAGGCTGTGGATCACGGAATGAACCTTTAAAAACTGAAAAGTGCTGCCCATTATGGTTTCACACACCAGTAAATGCAAGTCCTATTCTTTCCTGTCCAAAATGGCATTTTCTCCTCATTTGACACAACATCTCAGATCTTAAGGCTAATATTCTGCTTGAAGATCATTATCTCCTACCTGATCAGTCATGAAATTAGGGTACTTTTCCCCAATTTTCGAGCTACTGGACCGTGAAGACAACCATGCACCGTGGACCCTGGAGGTCAGAGCACTTTTTTCAGCCAGGTGTCCCTGTAAGAATCTGTGTTAAAATTTGTCGGTCGATCAAATAAAAAAGATCAATGCCCAATTTTTTTGATGGTCTACAGATTTTATCACTAATATTGATGAGAAGCCATGATTTGCAACCCAGATCTCGCCATTTCTGCGGGTTGTAGGGTACACTTAGGGGAAGGGCCGTAAAAACCAACATTATTTGCAGTGGGGCGGCACGCTTACCTGGTTCTCATGTTATGTATGGTGGTTGTGAATCTTTGATTAAGCTTGAAATAGAGGAGTTAGAGTCATATAGAATTTTCTGTCAAGAGTTCATAACTACCTGTTAAACCAGTCGGTGACGTCAAATTTAGGATATCCTGGCCGCCACCACCTGCAACTATCAGAAAATTGGTCGCTAGAGGTCGTATTTCTTTTGACAGTCAGTGAAGGCGCATGGTAAAAGGGAACCTACAAAAGTGTGGAATGTCATGCAGTGATAGGAAGAGTTTGTCCGAACCTTTGCCATTTCGCTTACGCTACAAGTATATGGTAAAATGATGTAATGATGGCAAGGTATGATAGCCATACTGAGATAACAGAATATTTTGATTTTGATGTTTTTGAAATCTTGCAAATTCATTTCCCTGAAAGCAAAAAAACCCAAATTTGAAAAGAAAATTATGAGAGAATCGTGAACGAGTAAAAACCAGACACAATTTGTTAGCGGTAAGAACAGATGCGTGTAAATTAAAAAAGTAAAAGTAAAATTGTAATTAGTAAATTGGTTGCTGTTCAATAACGGTGGGAGTTCTACAAGTTGACTTTCCAGTAACATTAAAATTTAATGGTATCAGCTTTTTGTAAAGAGACTACTAATTAGTCCATGTTGAATAATAGGCAGATAAATTGCAGCATTTATAGAAAATTGATGCCTGGAAGTTATTGGTTATGGCACTGGCTTTGTGACTACAAAATAAGTGCATGAAATTTGCTGTAGCAAAGTCGTATTTTATGGGATTAGATTTATTTGTTTTTAAATAGGAAAGTGATGCATTGCGTTTAATGCAGTTTTCAGTTTGCACTGACAGTATAATATTCACTAAGGTCCTTACAAAAGCATCAATGAAGCTGTATGAGTTTTGAAGTTTTTTTCATGAAGGGAGGTGTTAATTCGTAAGTGACTCCTTGTTTGTTGAAGATTGTATAGTTATAATCTAGTTTCGGATGTAACAATGTACACTTTTGGCAGAGTCGGATTGAGAGTTCACCCCATATCACAGAACAAGATTTTTTTATTGATATTTTGCCTCTATAGTTGACCAAAATTAAAGATGATCACATAAATGGCTGAAATCCAAAGTTTGAGATGAATCAGATTTTTCTTTTTGATGAAGCAAACCTTTATGTGTAATATAGCAGTATCATAGGATACTGTGCTTAAAGGCACTATCAGTGATTTGCAAAATCAGAAAATCGAAAAAATCATCACAAATCAGATTTTTGCATGTCTGTAACAAGTACAGGTACCCCAACATATTCTACAAATGATAGGGCCAGAAGCAACTTTATAAGGACAAAATTGGATATATTAGTTATTACTGTCCGTTCGGACACTTACTACAACGCGTAACTGAATGGAGAGTCGTATCTTTGAACACTGAAGTTTGCTTCCTTCTCTGTCATTCTTCAGTTGAAGAAAGTAACTTATGAGGGTTCTACAGACTTATACTTCACTTTTAAACCATCTGTACAAATTTCAAATATTTTGACTCTTTCGGATGAATCACTGATAGTGTCTTTAATCAAATTCCAGTTCCAGAATTTTATTTCCAAGTTGTAATTTTCTCTCTGAAGGACTTTGGTTTGAACTTGGCTATTTCACATACTGATTAGTATGTGGAGAAAGTATTAGGCAAGAGTTCCATATGTACCCCCTTCAAAGTTCTACATGTAACAAATTATTTTTTATTTTGGCCTTCAGGTTAGGGTATTTTGTTAGTGTAAGGCCATAAATAAAAAATAATTTGTTTCCTGTAGAAATTTAAAGGGGGGAGTACATATGAAACTCTTTCCAAGTATTAGGCCAAGTAAAGAAATAAATCGGTTGATCGTCCGCACTTTTGAAAAAAGTTGGTGAAGGAGGCCCTTATTACTTGTTATTTTATTATTTTTTTTCAAAGATGCCCACCATGTCTAAAATGGCCACCATGATATTGCGTAACAAAAACCCTAACCCTGAGATGAAAAATAAAAAAGAATTTGTTACATGTAGAACTTTGAAGGGGTGCATTTGGAACTCTTGCTGAGTGGTCATTCTCTAAATTGGTCAGTAAGCAGGTCGATGGATAGGTACGTAGATGGTAAGGTAGGTAGATGGTAAAATAAGTGGAGCTAGATACTCAGAGAGATGAAATATAATAGGTGGGTGGATATTTGGGCAAGTGTGACAGTAGCTAGCTACCACAAAGAGGAGGGCAAGGTTTTTAGGCAGACTAATAAGCAGGCTGCCAGACAAGTAAATAGGTACATCAGTAGACAGGCATGTCCATTTAGACTGTTAAATATCACTTGGAGGTTAGAAGGAATATTGAGAAGTAAAATAACATTTAAAGGCAGCGAGAGAGAACGACGGGAGAAAACGGGTATGTCTAGATACATTCCCTAAAGTACAGCCTCGGCAGTTCATCGACACCTATTTGTCAGAACGTTCAGCTTGGGCTGAACTCACACAACATTACCATATAAATCCAATTAAACCCATCATTGTTCATTTTCCTTGTATTAACTGGAAAAACAGAGCCGACGTCTGGTATGCACGCTCATGCTAATGTAGTGTTATTACTGCTTGCTATCTTCTAAATAAAGTTTAGGCCTACTTCATCCTTATACGCAAGATTTTAATGGAGAAAACAGCGCAGCCCATGTCATCCTGAGATATGCCTAGCGGCATATTTTGATTGATAACATGCCTAAAAGGACATTCCATTTTACCGTATTTACTTTGAAAAGAGATTACACACCTAGTATGAGAAATCCATTAATATTTAATAACATGATCCGATGCAAAATGTCTTGTGTAAACCTACTATACCTAAACACTGACAAAGTTGATGACTTGATATTGTGTCTCGCTATGAATTGATTACGAGGCTCAAGCAAAGACTTAATCCGATTAGCATACCATCTTCCTGAATCACCCATCATTTGCGAACGATTTCAAAATGTCTTTATACAAAACTTAAGTTCACCAAAAAAAATCAAATAAAAATTGTGATTAGTTTTAAAAATCCCAAGTAGCAGCTCTAGAGTGCTTCGAGGAGTGTTGACAGTACCACTCTTTTCTTAAGCGAAAAGTGGTTTTTTGTGAGCAAGTAAAATCATGTGGTATCTTTGCATCGGATTTGCTCAATTTTTCATCAGATGCCTTGAGAAAGATTCTTGAAATTCTAGCAAGCTCTAGAGTCACACCCCAAGTGGTCAAATCAAGTCATGGTGGAGTCGCAAATCATAGATATTATTTAAGACAACTGCAGTCAAGTCCTCAAGTTATTGTATAATCATAGGGGAAAATTAGAAGACTTGGAGTTGTGACTTCAATTTGTTTTTCAAAATGACACAAGTCTGGACTTGTTACAACTGTACTAGCAGCACCTCAAGGAATGCTCTAATAGGATCACACACATGCACGCACATGCATGTGCATGCACACACACACACACACACACAATTTTGTATGACCTTTACTTCTGAGGACTTCAAAGGAACCACATCCTCAGTCATGAAACCAAACATGGAATAACTCCCATTGTACTTCCGAGGACCTTTATTATATTTCCGAGGACCAGTACATGTACAAACACACATACACACAGGCATGCACACACTAAAAAAAAAAAAAAATTGTAACTCAGTCACCAGAGCTCAGTCACTAAATTCACAAATTTGGCAAAAGTCTTAAGTTTTGAAAATCTTATAGGCGAAAATATTACTGTTAATTTTACTCTTTTATCATTTTGATCTTTTGTTATAAGGAAGATAGGAAACTTGTTTGTCAAGAAAAAGAATCCTTAAACTGAAATTAGATTGACTTGATTGTTTTATCATTCAAAAAAACACCCAAAATTCATGTTTTTTGGACCTTTCAAAAAATGATGTGGAATTTAAACTTAGTATGGTGCCATAAAGGATTAGGACAGCACTATAGTTAATTAGCAAAAGTGAATATTGTTTTTTTTTTTAATTCAAAAATTATAGTGTTGAATTTGTTTCAAATTGGGAGTAAGTATAATGTAGATTTCCACCTAGCATTTACCTACCAGCTCACCTACCATACTCTGCATTTAACCACTGTTGATCTTACCATTCCCAGTCTATCTACTTCACCCTTTGATCTATGAACCAACTCAGTCATGCATTTCTACCAAGTGACCACTGAGTCTGTGGTCTTAACTCAAACTTGAACCATGAGAGAAAAACATAGTTGAAAAAAATTCTTTTTGTGTGAGCAAAAATTCAATCTTCAATAGTTAGTCTCTCCCTCCGCAATGCATTAAATGCAATTGAGTGTAAAAAAAATCAATGTTATTTCCCCCCTAATAGTTCTACCTAAGGACACAGGCCCAATAATCATATCATAAAAAGTTGTAAATGAAATTAAGTATTACTATTAAAATATCAAATCTAGTGCTGGTTGAAATAGCAAGACCTACTTTTGGAAGACCTCTTTAAGCTGAAGAGCCATTCCACTTTGATAGTCTAGCTCTATGTGTGTAAATACCTCTACACACAATATTAGCATATGCTATTGTTACTCGGGGGCCATGCCTCCAGTGCACATCAACACTTTTGAAAAGTGGACCGAGGCAACTTTACGTCGAGCCGTGTTTTGACTTCACCACCACGGGCACAGCAATGACACAGCCCGCCACAGTGGGCGGAGTAGTGCGGTCGCTGACATCGAGCGAGAACGTGAATATGCCGAGACCTGACATGAAACTTGTGCGTTGTTGCTGGTTTCAGGATGTTTTTATTTTATTACTCCCATATGGCCGGCAAATTGAACATTAAGACCCGTTGGCTTGTGATTGCAACCGATGCTCTGGAGTTTGTTGAACTGCACTTACATCAGCTTGGGCTTAACATGTGATCATGCTCTAATGCGAAGCTTCCGTGTGATGTGACTCGGCCCCACCATATTAGGCCCATTAGTGATAGCCCTGTGTCTGTTTTATTATGGTTTTGTGTCTGAAAATAAGTAGTAAAATTATTTGAGACTATAACTGGCTAATAACAGGTCTAATTGTGATTAATGTTTTCTGTTCTGTGAAGGTCCAATTGCCTGGTATGTTGAGATCAATATTAAGGTCAGACATCTATTTTGTTATGAATGGTAAATTGTCATTTTTTTCTTTTTTATTAGTTTAAATTTTTAAAGTAGTTTGTGCAGTATTTTTCTTTATCCTCAAATGCTAACTGAAATTTCCACCTTAGGATACCCCTCAAGCCCCCTTTCCAGTCAAATCTCTAATTTTACTCATTGAGCTAAATTTAAAATTTACATTGTTTTTGGCCGTTAAGAGTGAATGTTTATTAATATAAATTATAATAAGGAGTTGTTTTCAAAATGATCCGGACTAGAAGTTGTCAACCGACTGAGAAAGTATCAAGCAATAAGGCAAAGATGCATAATTCTTGCTTTTCCCCAGTCGCCAGCCCAAATCCGTTCTTAAAATGTGTCCCTCTGCTCCTTACCAAGAGCGCATATCACAGATTACATTGCATTTTTAGCAGCCCTCAATTATGGCCTAATTATTACGTTGCAAGCATGATAATATTGGATTATTAAAGTTCGCAAGAGTTCTTTGACAGCATGTCGCCACTATGCGCCAGATACGTTACCATAATTCAAATGGATACAAAATTGCTATAAATAACAGAAGACAATGTTCCAATATGTGTTAAATCGAAGAAGATAGCAATGTTATATTATACATGTTTTGCATAAAAATCTTGTTTCACACAAAGTAAAAATTTTTCCTCACCTAATATGAAGAATTCCCTCATGTTACGTTCATACCATGACAGATACATTACCTCTCTCGCGCTACACTCTGCAAAACAGCGTGATAAAGTCGAATACTACAGGCATGCATTAGTATGAAGGTAACACGCTGATAAGGTATAGAGACCAAGTCTGTGAAGCACATACTTTCATCAATCAGCCCGACTAAGAAAAAGGTTGGCCAGATCGTTACCCCCGATCTCGTTACTTAAGTGTTAACGTAGGCAATATACTAACAACTGATATTTTTTTTAAGATCACCATGCATTGTTCCGTGTCTGAAAAGATTAAAGTTTACGATTTTTCAATGATTTTCCAGGAATTCTTTAATGTTGATAATTTGGTCATTTTGGAGACCAAACTTGAACCACTTTATCGGAGAAGTCCCTAAAGTCCTCCTATGATTTACTCAAGTCACCACACCCATACGCTTTCCCTGTTTGTGGCCCAAGTAAGAACCCCTTAGTTTTTTTTTACTCAGGTTGCAAGTATACCCCTCACTGCTAACATATAGTGCTTGGTTTGAAAAATCATCTTGTTTAAAATTCCCTGCAATGAGAGGTAATTACTGCAGATAACAATGCCATTCCCTCTTAATACTATTGAACAAGCAAAACAAGCACATAGCAATCAAATATCCACATTAAGCATGAAGCTAAAGCAAGCTATAAAATAACTTGAACAACAATAGAACCCTTGAAGAGGGCCTCAAGTGAAGTAACTTAGCTTCAAGTGCTTGTTATCACGTGGTTTTTTTGCTTGTTTCCTCCTTTGTTTGTTTGAGCTGCTTTGGATGTTATAGCCTGGTTCTGGCCTTGATTTAGCTTGTCTTGGAATAATGTTTTATTGTAGTTGGTGTTGTAATTCCCCTTTTCAACCAGAGGATTAGAGGACAAACATTTTTTCACAATCAAGCATTTTATGTTAGCGTGTCAAGCCCCCTTTCCATTCAAAACCTCTAATTTTACTCATTGAGCTAAATTAAAATTTACGTAACTCCCGTGAGTTTTACTCAAGTTACACCCCTACTCATATAAACTCGTACATTTCCCCTGTTTGTGACCCACTAAGAACTCCTTAGTTTTTCAGCTCCTTGATTTTACTCAAGTTACACCCTACTCACTGCTCTATTATTTCCCCTGTTTGTGGCCCAAGTAAGAACCCCTTAGTTTTCCAATATTCAATCTGTAAATGTCTGAAAATTGGATTCAGGTAAAATGCAAAATAAGTAAATAGAAAAAAATGAGTAGGTGAGCAATAGCACCATCTTGGAGATGATCACCTACATGGCCCACTTCATTCAAAACATAAGGTCCGTATTCCAAAAATTTTTAACTAAACGCGATTTTAGCTTAAAAATCGCCTATTTAAAATTGTGTGTAAGCAAAACGCGTTTAAATATTTTTAACCATTTGCTTTGCTTAAACAAAAAGCTTTAAACACGAGTGAACATCGTCGTCATTTAAAGACGAACTTGAGTGTTGAAAAGGTCTATTGTGTCTTGATGGTTTTGAGCGCACAAAGTGTAATATGGCTTTCCGTAGCGTTTAAGGTGCTCCACGAACTTGGGGACGGAGAACTGAAATGACATTGCTTGTCAATGGAAAGTGGCAAGGGGCCGTGCACTTGAACGGAAACACACAAAAGTAAAACACTTCTTAAACTACCCCGTACCTAGTTCAATTTCGACGCATTTTGGCGAAGTTAAATTATGTTTAACTTTAACTCCTTTCTGGAATTGCGTTTACTTAAGGATACGTTTATCTCCACATATAACCGTTCGCTTAGCTTAAAATTGCGCTAAACACCTTTTGGATACGGGCCAAAATCTCTATTTTTTTTTCTCTCTCTCTCTCTCTCTCTCTCTCTCTCTCTCTCTTTTCTCTCTCTCTCTCTCTTTTCTCTCTCTCTCTCTCTCTCTCTCTTTTCTTTCTTTCTCTCTCTCTCTCTCGATCTCTCGAAAAGTCAGATATGGCAGTTCTGTATACAGGCAAGTTTACTGTAATTAATAATGTGCAGCATTTTTTTTCTCTCTCTCTCCTCTTTTGGTCCCATTACTTTTCATACATCATTGCAGAGGGTTATATTTTCCACATTTATAGACTTGAGAAACACTTGTAGCATTCAATTTTTTTTTGAGACGATTCCCTCTACAACTGGGTTCATCACACTTGCTCTTTTCCCGTCTAAAACTTCCCAGACAGTCGTGAATATTACATTCCCTTCAATCGCAATCTATTTCTCCATATCCATTGCTTTCCTTCTGGCTCACTCTTCTCTTGCTACTTTTTTTCTTCTTCTCTTCAGATACATTTTCCCCTCTTTTGTGTATTTTTTCACCATCTTCCTTTTTTTCTTCTTGGTTTTGTTTTGTTTGAACATCTCCCTCAAGTCAGATTCGGTTCTGGTTTTTTGTGCGACCGAGTGCAAACATGTCACATGTCATACAGGGAAACGTTCCTTGAAATCCACTGATACGGTTGAATTCGGCATCATTTGACAATTGGGTTTGACTTCATCGGTTTTGGATCAGTTAGGAGGAGCAAGTTCGTACTTGCTTGTCAGGGTAACTATGCTTACTAAGCAGACAGCAATATAAGCTCACCTCTCCATTTTCTAAATTTGTCTCGGGAACTCGGCGAGCTATAAAAAAAGGGGCTGTTGTTAGGCCTCAAATTGTCGGTCCCCATACACGAACGATTAAATTAAACTTACAATTTTCTTAGTTTTATGTAAATGTCTAATAAGTATATTTTCCACCCCATTTCTACCGTATCACTCACTTTTATGTTTTAAATTATTGGAATTTTCCTCCAGAAGAATTCCGAGATGGGTATACCACTTTTATTAAAGGCCAATGCCCTCTACTCCTGAAAGCAGGCTTATGTGAAGGTTATATTTCTACAAAAAGATGGCATACAAATCAGAAAATTTGATACCAGAAATTTGATATCACAAAACTACTTTTTTCTGAGAATGCAATCATCACAAAATGCAAATCAGCAAATATTGCATGTGCCAAAATTAAAAGTGGTTTGTACGCATAATTTAAAAATTCCATGTCAAATTTCTGTCAAGTTTTCTATCTCGGGCATGCAGCAACACGAAGAGGATTAGGCAAATGTAGGCAGAAAACTAATTTTCGAAAACGGTGATGTTCATATGCCAACTGTTAGATTACTTTTTCGAAGCAAAGGGACTACCTTGATCTTTCTGTACAGTGACACCATACTAAATAAATATGGGAAACAATAAGCCATAATCAAACAACCAACAGTCATGAGGTAGTCACGTCCATTAATTTCAGACTTTCAGACCACCTCTCAATTCCAGAAAACTGAACTAATTTTTAAAGTAATTTTTGTCTACGAAGGTAGGCGATTTTTAAAGTTGTATGTAGCTATAATCCTCTATCTGGGATTGTATACAAAATTTTCACTCAATTTCACCTTTTCGAGTAAAGGTCTAAAAAGTAGGGTTTTTTTGTGGACTGGTTTTAAAATAGGCATATCCACACACTCGCTGCCTGCAAAAGACTAGTTTTATTACCAATAAAAATACTTCACAAATGTAAGGATTTACAGTTCAATATTGTAGATTTTATCACCTCTACTGCCCATTATTCAAAGCCCACTCTTTGATTGGTTCATTTACTGCACGTAATTCTGCAATAATTTGTCCCGATTACACACTAGTGTTTCATGCAAAGCGCACATTCTTCAGTGCGTGACACCACCAATATAAGCGCAAACAAGAACATAAGCGCATGCTGTTAAGACGTAAAGAACTGTTACTTTTTAGTGAGTAAAAAAGACCATTTTTGGTTATTATTTTCATTTCCTTGGATAAAAACATTTGAATAATGGGCTTTGGCTTCACCTGACTTCATTATAGTCTACATTATTATTCATGGCCACATAAAGGAAAACCCTGAATAGACTTTTTTGGCTCTTTCAAAAAATTGGAATTTGTGCCCAAATTTGTGTCATATTCACAGTTTTCTTTATGAAAAAAAAATTGTTAAGAAAAAAAGTCCAGTAAATGAACAGTAGAAGTAATTGCCAAAAATATTTTGAAATATGGGTGTTTGTTAAAATAAATTGCCAAAATCTTAAGTAATAGTCTTCCCAGCAGAAAATTTCTGGTACAAGAGATCCTTATATTTTAAATGAGGGGCTTTGAATGAAAGTAGAGGATTTTACTACCCTACTGTCTCACATACAGGGCGTAACCAGGTCTGGAGGACCGACCTCGGGGATGTGTTCTGGGTGTGGGGGGACCTCTGATAAGTAAAAGTAGGCTGATTTTGTATAATTTTTTGCAAACCCTGGGGAGCTCAACTACTCGCACTGGTGTTATATATGGGAGTGCCCCCTCCATGAAAAAAAAAGCAGCAATCATAAAACAAACAGAGCAAATGATAATTACAGATAAAGTGGATGTTTTGGTCTTACGAACGATGGTATTATTTTTTACATCTAAAAGTAATTCAGGCTCATATTTACTATTACACTTCAAATGTGATGATTCTATTTCATGCTTTATAATTTAATTTGCTCACCCCCCATGGGATTTTTTTAGGTCATCCGATAGGAAAGACCTTATGGCAGCATGATCTGTGTGTTGTTGGCGTCTGCGTCGTCGTCGTGAGCTTTTCTTGTGAACAAAATATCTGGAGATCTGTACATGACAGTACATCACATAGGGCTGAAACTTGGTGGAAGGGTGCGGGGCTATAGATTCTCAAACTGATTCGATTTACAACAGTATGTATGCATTCTAAGTACCTAATTTGCATAATTAGCCTATTTGACCTATTATGATTTTCATTGACACTTTTTGTGAACAAAATATCTGGAGATCTGACGTACAGGGCTGAAACTTGGTGGCTCAAACTGATTCGATTTGGGGTGTGGTATGGGGGTGTGTTCTGGGGTATGGAGATGTGGTCCGTAGGGGGTGTGGAGATGTGGTCCGTAGGTTTATGGATTTTACATGCAAACCCTCATTTGTTTGAGGTCAAAGATCACATATCAAGGTCAAAGGTCATGTTAGGCCTATCATTCACAAACCACGATGGCAGGTGACACAAGCGGTCCGAGGACCGATGTATTTTTTTTAATTGTGCTTCACTATGTGAAACATATTCTGGATTACACAATTCGTAAGACGGTCGCCCCCAGCCCCTCCCCCCCCCCCCCCCGCCCCCAAAAAAATATACAAAAGGGGCAAAAGGTCCACTTTTTCCCGAATATTTTGATGTAAAGGTCCAAAATTAGAGAAATTTTGACAAAGAAGTCCACTTTATAGTGATGAGATGTTCAAAAAGTCAAAAAAGGACCATTTTAGGGGGTTAGGTCCACTTTTACCAAAAAAGGTCCACTTTTTTGAAATCTCGCACCCCCCCCCCAAAAATATAAATCCTGCGTACGGCCCTGTACAACACCTTTTGGGAATGTACATCAATAGGTTACTGGTTCACATCAAGAATAGATTAAATCTCATGCCAATCTTATGAATGGCAAACGATCTTCAGGTGAGGCCATGCAAAAATGGTTGGCCGCAATCCATGCCACAAAAATGTCGTATTGATCCTGGATAAACGGACAACCTCTCAGCATGAATAGAATCGTCAAAAACTTTAATGAAGTGATGGGAATAAAAAAAACCACTAAAAACACTAATTCATTTTGCTGTAGACATTGGCATGTCTGTTGGAAGAGCATAATGGAGGCTTAGAATGAACTTGACATGTCAGATTAGACTTGTTGTTCTCTTCATGTGTCACTGTTTAGATCCCCTGATAATAGGAATGACCTAGGATAGTGTTGCACTCAAAAGCTATGATTATTGATCATGAAGAGTAAGTAGGGCCTACTACTTCAGTTGGAACCTCATTTGGCTAGTGCGGAGGCCTGTCATCAATTTGCTATGACAGATGACTTTCAAATAGACCTCAGGAAGCTTTAGGTCCATATGCACAAAAAGTTAGACCAGGTTTAAAGTAAGACCTGGTTTAAGTCAAAATTAGTTTTGCCTCCAATTGATAGTTATTACCTGGTTTAAGTCAAAATTAGTTTTGCCTCCAATTGGTAGTTATTCACACTTTCTTTGTAAAGTAACTAGCAAATTTGAAAGATTTAAATGCAAATTTCAAAATAAATACAAAATACCTCGTGTCAGTGTAAAGGAAAATGTTTTTTCTGGTGGGACAAAATTAAACTGGTCTAACTCTTTTGTGCATACTTACCTTAGAGTTTGATTGTCTTTGCTGGGTTTTGCTCATTTTTGTTGAAATCACATTGTTTGTGGGTTAAGAAGAGTATGAATAGTGCAGGATTTTACCAGGGAAATCAGAATTTGTATGGGGGCATCAAATGGTTCATACCCTTGGGGCACTCAAGTTGCACCAAACATGGGATGGAAATATTTTGCAAAAGTTGGGCCTTTGGAACTGAAATTTTGATCTATTGTGTGGTCTTTGAAAGGAACATATTTGTACCAGGCCAAAATTATCCACACTGTTAGGGAAAATGCCTTTTCCCTGAACACTGACCCCTGTTATGCCCCTGGTTGTAGACAATAGCTCAACATACGAAGCTAACTTACAATGGTAATTCTTAATCTTTAAACTTGCCTTCAGTGTCAATATGAACAAATTGTTTACAGAGCTTGGTCTTCTTAGTAATTTCACCACATTTTACTTAAATGGTTAAAAAGCAGTCACATTGTAGAAAGATAAAAATTTATTTCTAAAAAAATTTGTTGAACAAAATGGTTACAGAGCTCCATCTACTGTTGAACAAATTGAACAAAATGGTTACAGAGCTCCATCTTTTTAGGGATTTCACCACATTTTATGTTTGGTTAAAAAGACATTGTAGAAAGATAAAACTTATTTCTAACAATTCTGTTGGATTTGATGGTGCATATGAGCAGATGGTTATGTCAAAATTTCCCCACAGGCCACTGTATTGTGATTTAAGACTGCTTATGGACAGAAATGATGGGAAATCTTAATCTTGGAACATCAGAAATACATTCCACAGATATGATGAACATGCACGTAATACTTGGGCCAGTGGTGACACTGAAAGTCAGGGGAAGAGGCTATGCATTATAAAATGGCCCCTTAAAGGTGGTTCATCAAAGAAAATATTCAAACATGAAGAAATCCACACTTCAGTTACTTTTCATTTTTTTCAGAATACAGATAATTTTCAATTTTTTAATGGTAAGCTCAATTCATTTGCAGGTATTATCCACAATGAATGTCATGGGTGGTGCTACAGAGGGAAGGGGTGGCTTCCCCCTATTATTTGCAAAACAATTATATAAAAAATGGAAAAAAGAGGGAGGAGAATGAAGTGAAGTATGCATCAAATTGTGCCATTTTTGCTCCATCTTCCCCCTCAGACACCCCTGTTGCCTTACTTTGCCCCCCCCATCCATATTACGCTGGTGTCACCCCATATGATTACTCCATACAGTTGAGGTGTTAATCCACCTAGCATCTGTCAGATCAATATATTTACGCCTGTTTCCAGAAAACCAAAACAAAACAAAGCATTGATATGCGAGTTACTGAGCACATGCTTTTAAAAGCTTGCCAGATGCTAGCAGTCATTAAAAATTAGGTGTATTATACTATTTATTGAATTATCTTTTCCAAGATGTATGCGCATGACATCCATAAGGGGTGGGGCGTAGCAGTTGATTGCACGGTCATACAATATGTGCATCTTGCTTAAAATACGCTTATCTAACAGGGTTCGGAAACTTCCGGAAGAAACCTATTTCTTCCGGAAGAATGGAAGAAACTGGATAAAATAAGGGTTTTGCAGTTTTCTTCCAGAAGAAACTGGAAGAAATTGGAAGAAACTGGAAGAAATAAAGAAATGTGATTAGAACAAACTACTAAAATTACACCATATTCATCTGCTTTGCAATTCAAATCATCAAGGAATATCTTAGTTACTTTAAATTTACATATTGTTTTTTTTCAAAATTAATTTACAAGTTTAAGCATGTTAGTATACCTTGCAAGTATATAGTAAAACTTTGTTCACAATTTTGTTTGACTGGTATCAAATTATTACAAGATGATATGTGATTATTTTCCAAGTATTTTCAATGTGCATTTTATCCTATCACAGTGTTGTAATTGTAGATGCACAACAATTGAAAAAGCTGTAAAATCTGTATGGCCAATTTGTTAATTTTAAAAACAATCATAAAAGTAGCAACCATAGTGTTCTTTTGTTTTTGTAATGCTTATAGTGGGAAACCCCTTTTGGGGGGGGGGGTTTTAGGGGGGGGGAAAAAAGACTATTAACATATTTTGAAGATGTTCAAGTCTTCAAAGGAGACTCTGCTTGGGCCTGCTGGTGTGAAAAGTGAGAATCAGTTTCTTCCTGTATTTTTTTTATATTTCGGCCCTTGTGAATAAATGCGGTTTGATACAGGGCCGCGGGTGGTAGGAGGAACAAATTGAAAGTGGTGCGGCGGGCTAATGGACGTGTCTGTGTGAGCATACGGTATAACGGCGTGCAGTCGTGGCTTCTAAGATTTTGGCCAGAAAGAAATTATGGTCCAGACCATTGGTTAGGACTTGTTCCCCCTGACGCGGCGAGCGCGGAACCCTTGCATATTCGCTTGTTCCTCAAAAACACATCTTACAATGCAAAATTTGATGGACAAAGAACTTGTAAAATTTGAAGTGGTTCACTTTACATGTGTTTATTATCAAGCTTTTTAATGTTATACAGATGTGGTCCAAACAAGTGGGTTATTACTGTTCTTATGAATTCTCAATTTGCCAGAATAGAATATCAAAAATTTACTTTGATGATATTATTAACTACAATATCTTGTTGGAACTGGGAAAACAACGGCGTTTTTGTATAAACAAAGCGAAATGACCAAATGGCCCGCATCTGGAGCAAAAAGGTGAAATACCACCTTTGCACATACGTAAGTCTGTGGCACTTAGTTGGCGATGCATTATAGCAGAGTGATAAACTCAAACATTGAATAACGCACCCCGCCATGGGACTTTGGTATTTATTAAAACTATTCGGTAAAAACAATTTCCCAGTGTATGTACAATCCTTATTTTTTAGAGCTAAAAACACTGAGCTAAGAGCTTTCCAAGTGATGATAAAGTGACTGACAAGAAAGGAATGCAAGCCCCTGCTAATTTAAAATTCTCTCCATTTGAAGTCAAAACCTTAATTATTTGTAAAGGGACTTTAGTTTTTGAAGTTATTCAAGTGGTTCAAGTGTACGTCTCTTTGGTTCGTTTCATGATTCAAAAGGTAAACACCTCACACAAACACTTGAAGGGTGGTCGTATAGTTTGTTACTGAGTAGGCTCTACAGTTCACGCAATGGTATTGATTATTGTTAACCACGATTGCCCCAGAGACTACGTGTGTGTGTTGTTGCCAAGTGGTTTTTGACTATTTTCTCGACAAAGGCCGCCATTTTGTTATTTGAGATCTGTTTTCAACGGTAATTTTCACCCCCAGGTTCTAACACGATAATGTAGGTAATAAATTCTCTTCAAACTGAATATGGGGGGGAAATTTTATGTCCACCCCACTTTAGACGAAATTTTAAGGACAAAGTAAAGTGTAAACCTTTTTGAACCACTCTAAGTATGATTAACGTTTTTAAAAAAGTATACAAGATATAGTTGATGGTCTTTTAAGTTTTGTTTGAACTAAGCATAGTAAGGGTCACATGGGAAAGTTCGTCTATAACTTTTGGGGTTGGTGGGTGTGGGAGGGTGTGGGAGGGTATCCCCTCCCGCGCAAAGCGCGGCACCCCTACGAGTTCGCTTCCAAAAAAACATATTTTCCCATGCAAATTTGATGGAAGAATTGAAATAATGATTATTGGTATGATCAACGGTTTTAAAAAGTAAACTATATAGTTGATGGGTAAATTTGTTATAAGGCAAAGTGAGAGTGGACACGGTACGTTTTATCGAGTCAGCCGGGGTGGCTGAGGGCGGGCAAAAGCGTGAACCATTGCAATGTTCACTTTCAGCAAAACGCATTTTCTCATGAAATTTGATGTAAACAATGTATTGATTTTTATAATGCCATGTACTAACCATTGCTACGCAACATCAGATTTGTTTTAGTTGTTGCCTGGAATGACCGCAATACAGCCATGTCCGCGTAAGCGATGTGGGGTGCGGAGGAAACCTTAGGGTATTTAGTTTTCAAGGGCATCTTTTCTATTGTTTCATTCAAAAAATTAGCCTTACATCAGTTTATCTTTTTTCAGACCGTTACTCAACGTTAGGCCTAATTACTATTACAATTTTAAATGGGTTTATCAACGTATTACGTCAACGTTGGTGCACGTGCCGTTTCATGCATGCGTTAATAAACATGGTTAAAGGTAGTAGTAACGATTGGTCGCAACGTTTCAATGACAAATTTTGCGTCATTTCTCAAATATGGAGAAGCAATCCCACGTAAAAGTTTGTATTACTTTTTAAAACCGCGATAGGCTGAAAAAAAATTTGTCAAATTTTATGGGTTATCCAAATTAAAGTAACAGGGCAATTTTTTCTGTGTTTCACCGGGCAATTTGTTTAAGATAAGGGTGTGGGAACATTTTTGTTTAATATAAGGTGTGCACATTTTTTTTTGTACTGGAAAGTGGAAAAGTTTTTTTTTTTTTAAAAAAAAATGGGGAATTTTTGTTTTAAAAAAAATTTTCCTTTTTTTTAACCCCCACCCCCTTGAAAGTCTAATGGTCTGTGTCCCTAAGGGCCCGGGAAACTTGTGTTTTCCAGATGGGCTCTCGAGTTCATATATTCAGCGACGAGAGGGAGGTGGTAGTGGGTGTCCCCCTCCCGCGAGAAGCACAGTGACACCCTTGCAATGTTCGCTGTCCAAAACGCATTTTCTCATGCAAGTTTGATTGTGAAACGCAAAGTGTGAAATGTTGTAAGGGGTTCACGTTGTAATTGATGTGATCAAAGTAAAAAGTAAAAGTATAATTAATGTTTTCTTTTGTATTATCACGTTTAGATAAGAGGCCTATTGTAAGTGTTCGTGGAGATTCTATATCAAGCGACACGAGACAACACCTTTTCTCATGCAAAATTTGACAATTATTTTTGAAATATGCAAGTTGTCCCCCATTACTACTTGAATAAAAAAATTGTGCCAGATTGCAGAATGAACCTGACCTGATAAAAATCACTGATCATAGATCAGCGTGTTGTTTTTAAAAAGCCAAATCTAATTATACTTCCACGTGTTGAAAAAAATTAAAGGAAATAGACTGAAATAAGCCCGATATGACAAATTTAATGACACTCTTTTTGCTCAGTCCAATGGGATTTTACAGTTAAGCAAGAGAGTTGCGTTAATGTTACGATATACGGGGTTATTGTTTATAGCATTTGGAAAGTAGTGATGACCCTTGCTATCTGTTTAATTGATTTATTGAATAGACATAATCTCCTTTATTGATCCTAAAATGAATTAAATGTTCACACAAAATCTCACAAATTAATCATGATTTGTGTACATTTGTCATTCCATGTATTTACAAGCTATTCCTGAAAAGGGTCTAAACTCTTAGCAATATCCTAAACAATGGGAAGATCTTGTTTTCTTGCTTTGCAATAGGTGAATTGGTGTTTGTGGATTTGTCATATCACTTGACACATGTAAAAAATAGATTTATTGATTAATCGTTTAGTTAAATATTCAAGACAATTAAACGTTTATTAAGTAAATTGCAAATTCATCATGATATTGTATACATTCTAACAAACACACGAGTGTAATGTGTATAACTCCCCTTGCAATGAGACAAAAAAGTGGTGTGCCTTTACAAAACCCGACCATATCGAGCGTAATATTTTCAGTCGATTTCCTTCATTTTTCAAATCATGAAAGTATATAGACAGTTGTTTTATAATAAAACAACAACAAATCTATGAGGTAGTGATTGCATATAAGGTCCAAGATCATCTGTTAATGTGTTTAATCCTTGCACCATTTTTTGAATTCACGTTTATAGTATAATGGCTTAGAAGAAAGAGTTTCTATATGTAGCCCCCTTTAAAATCCTACAGGAAACAAACCAAGCTAGGTCCGCACTGAAATAGGGTCTTCTATAATTCCTTATAGGCTGGCAACGAAAGATTTTGGGGCGTTCTATTGAGGGTTACAGTAGTGATTTCATATTAGATTAAATCCCCAATATATTCTTAACTTTGTATTTGGCGTCAGAAATGCATTGAAAGCGAAACAAAGGGATTTTATTTGCTTAATTTCAATGGAAAAATACTAGGCGGTTAAAAAACATAGTCAAATCGAATATTTCCAATTGTGTACCAAAGAAAATGATTCTAGATTAGTCATTTCAACTAGGGAATGTTGTGATCGAGCTTTAAATTGGTGCAGAAATCGCCATTTTGGATTACCTAATTTTGAATACCAGACTATTTTAAGACAATGGGAAACTTCATTTGCACCTACGCCACATCTCCTTTCCCCTCTTTCTCTTCTCTCTTTCTCTCTATCTATCCCTCTCTCTTTCTCTCCCTCTCTTTTTGCTTTTCTCTCTCTCTCTTTCCCTCTTTCTTTCTCCTCTCTTTCTCTCGCTCTTTTTTTCTTCCCAAAAAGTGGTGCGGCGATCGCCGCACCTGGCGCATAGCTTGCGCCGGCCCTGGATTATGCAATTGCATGGGGTAGGTAGGGGGGTCCCTGAATGGTTATTTTGAATTATTTCACTATATTTCATTCACTGTATAATATAAAACCAAAACTATAAGTCATTTGCTTTAAAATAGAAAATTTTTAAATGACTTTTTTAGTTCCGCTTTCAGTGGAAGAAACTGGAAGAAACCCGTTTCTTCCAAGTGGAAAAAAACGCGGAAAAAAACACGTTTTTTTCCGCCTGTGGAAGAAACTGGCGAACCCTGTTATCTAAGGTACTTTGACAAAGAGTATAATGGAAACATTGAAATTAATTTCAAGTAAGTGAAGTGGAAGTGATTGTAGCATTGGTTCATTTAAATATGTTTTTTTTTTTGCTGGACCCCCCCCCCCTTTTGGTAATAAAATATTTTCTGAATCAGTTTTCCAATGAGGCACAAAATATAGGGCAGCATGTCCCATTAGATGGCTACCTCCAAACCCCTTATGATCCTCAATCAATCAAGAGTTCAGAGGTGACAAAAAATGGTTCATTTCTTGTTAAAAACCAATGTCAATGTAATCATGCGGTGAGTAATAAATAAAAATGGAATCTGTTGGTACAAAAGGGAAGGTTTTGACGCCACAGGGTGAAAGTCTGAGAAATTGGGAAGGAGGCCAACTTGGACTGACGACTGCTAGTTGCCCTGGTTTACCCCTTTGGAATCAGTCTGGTCCTTTTGTATGAATTACAATGTGCTATATATGGTTATGTGCATGAGGAACTTGCTGTAAAATGTAAGTTTTGAACTCCATGAGAAGTACCAAGAGGTGGTGCAGTGTTCTTCCCACAATGCATTTCTTCCAATACAATTTTTTGCACTGTTTGTCACATGAATTTATAGTGACAAAAAGTACTTAAATAGCCAGATTGGATGAGTTCTGTTCATTTTAGTACTTTTTGTAACTATAAATTTATGTGACAATTAGGGCCAAAATTGTATTGGAAGAAATGCATTGTGGGAAGAACACTATACCTCCTCTTAGAAGTACTGTATAAGTGAAAATTTTTCGCTAGGCTTTTATTTTCGTGAATTTCGCGAGTGAACATAAAAATGCGAAAATAAAAACTCACAAAAATAACTTTTTGCAATAGATTTGTATTGCATTGATGTCAATACCGTGAAATTAAATTCTTGCGCATTTGGCAAAACTGTTAAAATTGCAAAAATATATGTACGCGAAAATTTCCACTTATACAGTACCTACCAATTAGCAAAAATGAATGCTAATAACTCATTTATTGAGCCAAGCAGTGAATGGCATTGTAAGAATTGAGTTATTCCTGAAAGTAATTGGGGGGGGCTTATTTTGGAAGAGCTATTTTTAATGTTCAATTAAAATAATATGTAATTAGTCAATCAGAAATGCTGTAAAAAGATAGTTGTGGGGGTGATATTTTTATGATTTAAAAAAAAAAAATTTTTGTTCATTGTTTTTGTTATTATTAATTTTCTGTCTGAACAGACAGAGTTACGACATGGTGACTTATACTACTTGTGGAGCACTATGATGCAAACATCCTGGGGGGTCTCAACTTTTTTGGGGGTAGGTATGTGCCTCCCAGATTTCAAAAATTGAGGCTCCGGAGCTGATTTGAGGCCCCAAAAATGGGGTTTCCAGAAATAGGGTTTCAAAAAATTTCAGAAAATTAGCAGCAATTTCTCTCAATTTCCAGCTACTTTTGAGGTTTTTTGAAGAAAATTTGGTAGAATATGGCTTGGACATGAAAAAGTAGGGTCTCTGCAACTGAAATGGTCGTAAAATGGGGTCTCTGGAACTGAAAAAGAGCCTGAAAATGAGGGTCTTATAGGCGGTACATACCCATACTTCATCCCAATGTGATAACCTCCCCGGGGCAAACGTAGCCCATTTAAAAACATCAAAATGCACAAACACCAAAGGCAACTGAATTTTGGAAATACATAGTTTCCCCAAGGATATCTACTGCACCACAAACAAATAAGATGTTCCTAAGATCACAAAATGCTCCTTTAAAGTTTCATTCAATAAAAAAAATTGTGGTCTACATTCAAACATTCCAGTGTTACTCATACTTCTTGCACAAAAAAAAACCCTTTTTGGTTCATGTTTTCATTGTTTATTTGATTGTTCTTGTATAATTGAACACCCCAAACATCACAGACATTTGTTAGTATTAGGGGAAACACACTTTGTGTCCGCTTCATGCTCTTTCACCGGTCATAGACAATAACGCCTCATTGATGTAACTTTAGTTCACGAGCATGTCCAATTCATCTCCGAATGGAAGTAGTCGTTGCCCAATCTCCGCCCTTTCACCCGGTCATTGGCATGTGTTGCCAACGACCCTTACGAGTGCAATACATAGCAGAGATTCGCTTTAAAGCAACCCTATCTTCTACTTCACAGTTCCCTGTCTGCTATATTATTTAATATTACCTAAAGAACTGTGATGCATGAGAGCTGTGTTGTTTCAACCTCATCCAGCCCACCACAGTTCAATTACAGCTGTTATTTCACTGTACTAGTATGGAACTGTGCCTCGAAGAACACTGCATGCTGGTTAAGTGCAAAGCTATGTAATGTAGTCCGGGTCAACAACCTCTCTGGAGCAGTAAGATTCAAATCCTGCACATATCCCGAGACACATATCGCCCGGGGCAACCAGGCTAGACCTTGTCAATATTGCGTCTGTGACAACACAAGAGCTCTGCCGCCGTGGCAGCCGCCGTCATCGCACACTGCAGCACTGGCATCCCATCACTGAGCTGCAATTAGTCGTGCCAGTCGGAGGAGTCATTTAGCATTAGCAAATGTGCACATTAATTCTCCCTCTTCCCCCTATACTTGAAATCTCAGTTGCTCAACTTTCCGTCTGGTGTCTTTGCAGAGTGTTTATATTTTTCTTTCAAACAATTGCTAATAAGCAACATTTGCCCCTTTTACTTCTTTGGTAAAGTTGTCTATTTTGAAATGCTTGAAACTGCCTTCCAGCTAGATAAATGCTGCTTGGAAAATCTAAAGTGCATACATATCATGAATTGTTGCTCTTTCATATAACATTCAGAACTAATAAATAATAATGGATGTTACTTTATCGTTGCCAGAAATATTTCCATTATTTTTATTAACAACCAGGGAAGTGTTTGAATTATATTGTTTTGCTTAACTTTACATACATACATACATGGATATCTTTGCAAAGTGTGCATTAATGTGTTTCAAAGCTTTGTAAAAGCTTGATTCATGATACCAATAGGCGGCACTCTCAAGGAGTACGTTTGCATTTTTACTTCCAAGTGAACAAAATATACATCACATTACTCTGTACAGGGCCGTACGCAGGATTTATTTTGGGGCGGTGCGGGACTTCAAAAAGGGACTTTTTTCGAAAAAAAAAAAAGTGGACCTTGTTTGGTAACGGTGGGCCTCCCCTAACCCCCTAAAAATAAATGGTCCTTTTTTGGACTTTGAACATGTTAGCTCCAAAATTGGAATTTTAGCAAATTTTCTAAATTTTGGATTTTTATCAAAAATGTCAGCCACAAGTGGAACTTTTTCCCCATTGTGGAATTTGGGGGGGGGGGGGGTGCGACCGCACCCCCGCACACCCCCCCTGCACGTAGGGCCTGACTCTGTAAATGTGAAAATTGTGTTTTTAAAGAAAATGATTGCATTGACTGTGAGAAAAAAACAATAACAATGTCAGCAATTAGGCCCACAGCCAGGATTTTGTCAAAAGCGGACCTTTTTCCAAAACGGATACTTTTGCCGGGGGTGGGGGGGGGGGGCGGTATGCAAATCTAGCCAAAGTGAACCTTTTAATCAAAATGTTAACCTTTTTTTCACAGATCCCATAACAAAAATCCTTACTCGCTATACTCACAAGCAGCATTTTAAAGGCTTTTAGAATTTTTTGGGATTAGGGAGAACAGTCCTTCCCCAAGCTATGGCCATGTAGCAATGTAAGGGAGGGGTCATTCTTTACACAGGGGAGGGGGAGAATGGAAGATTTGAGGGGGAGAATGGAAGATTTGAGGGGGAAATCCATAAAAAAATGTAAGTGAAGGGGAAAACATGAACATTTTCATCAAGGAGAGAGGGGAACATGAATTTGTAATTAGAGATATTTGCATAAAATAGAGAAAATGTGAATTTTCTGAATGGATGTGAAGGGGAACCCACAATTTTTTACTGAAAAAAATGGTTGAATTCTTTTATTCCCCCTCCCAAGTAAATAATGACCACTCCCAAAGGTTGAAAAAAGATGACAATTCTCTAAAATTATTAGCTGTATTCGACTTGAGGGTTTATTGCAAGAAGGCCACATCTTCAATAGCTGCCATTTAATCAGGCGTGTTCTTATTAGGTGTTAAACCTTGATTGAAAAACTACCCACAATGTTCCACATTGCTGAAGAAGGACATAACAAGGAATTTGTAGGCTATGGAACTCCTTGTGACAACTGTAGTTGACTGAAGTGCACTCACTATGAAATGGATTTGGTGTAAGGCTGGCGTTTCCAAACCCAGGGGCATTCGGTGACAGGGACTGCAAAAATAGGGTTCTTTAGGTGCATGAGTATGGTTGATGCCTGACATATATACTGTGGTTATATAAAAATCCCTCTAATACGAGAGGGTTTCCTTTGATCTCAAGTATTTACACTAACATATTAAGTACTAGCATCCTCACTAAGTGATGGTTGTCTTTTTAAAAGACTATTCTTGTTTGGACTAACACTGGATTGTGCGAACTTACGTTGGTAAAAATTTTTTAGTTTTCATGCTCTATTGTTGATCTGGTCAATGAATTTAAAAATAAAGCACTTGTGCTAGCTGTTATCCTTCGTTAACACGGACATTCACGTTTCTGCAATCGACCGACTCATTCCGAGTAATATGCTACTAAGCCCGCAGCATGAGAATTTCCGAGGAAGTCGCACTTGTTACATTATTAGAAGAGGGTTGTTGTCAACATTTTGGAAGTTTTCCAAAAAGAGTCTCCTTTCCTGCCTTTTATAAATGAAAAGGTGAAATCTTGCGAGTTTTGTCATATGCAGGAGTTTTTGAAATACAGTGTGAAATTAGTAGTGAAATTGAGCTCCCTTGGCTCAGCAGATAACATTAGCAGTTAGAATAGTTATTAAATTTCCCTATGGAATTATACTGTAATCATACCATAAATATCAACCTTGGCAGTAATAAATCAAATTATTGTAATGTAAAATGCATAACGCTGACCAAAATAGGAATAATAACAAAGCAGTGCATGCTGGGATAGCATTAGTATTGTGGAATCTAAAGAGGCAGGTTCTCAACCCCTGGGCTGGCTCGAGTACTATGGAGTGGAGGGTAAAGTCCTAAGGGTCTGTGAACTGTAGGAGCCACAGGATGGTCATTTTTTTTCAGTGCAAGGACGACAACAACGTTCTGCCGTGTTTGTCTAGGGTGGTTCAAGTGATGAGGTGCGGCAGGTTGTGACGTTCCAGTTGATTTAGTGGGTTCTCGTAAGGGGTTGATATTGGTGTGTTCTTTTTAATAGAATGTGACTTTAAGTCAGTTAGGGTTTATGTATTAGCTGGGGATCAACAGAGGTTTTTTGAGTTGGATTGGGAATTGAGAAATTATGATCGCTGAATTTCCCTTTTAACAGTTAAAAATTGTATTTAAATATTTTATATCTATAAAATTGTCTCATAAAAAATTCAATTGCAATCCATTTTATTGTCAAAAAAAAAAAAAAAAAAAAGAATTCCTTTTATAACTATTATTTTTGTGTCACCTGTTTAAGGTAGGAAGACACAAAGGCCCGTATTCACAAAGAATTTAGTCCTGGCTTAACTTTTAGTCCAGGACTAAGTCCTACTAGAAGGACCTCTAAAAATTCATCTTCTTTCCTATATTAGCTTTTTCTGCTAAAATACAAAGCTGAGCACGTAAGTATTTCAAATTATTTCTCTGTTTTTATTCTGTTTTAAAAAATTAAAGGGTCCTTCTAGATGGACTTAGTCCTGGACTAAGAGTTAAGCCAGGACTAAGTTATTTTGTGAATATGGGCCACAGGGATCAATTTGTCCACTGTTGTCTGTTTAGTCTGTTGATATAGTCTGTTGTTGTGAAAAAGGTTTAACATTTACCTGTAATATCTGCATACTTCAATGGATTTAAACCAAACTTGAGTCATAGGTGCATTGTGGGATCCCTCATTTGTTGATTAGGTCAAAGGTTACATACCAAGGTCAAAGGTCATGTGAGGTCAACGTATAATGTAAACTGACCTCAATTGATAAGTTGAAGTTCAATTGGAACCAAACTTGGTTTATGGATATTACATGCAAACCCTCATTTGTTTATGAGGTCAAAGGTCACATGTCAAAGTCAATGGTCACATTATTCACAAACCGCGACAGCAGGCTACACAAGCAGTCCGAGGAGCACAATATTTTTTTTTAATCCTAATCATTTTTGGCTTTATAGTAATTAATCCAGTTGAAACACTGATAGTAATATAGAATTGTCATATTGCTTCAATCATATTTTGCTGTATAAAGCATGTTGTTTGCTGGTGATCTAATTTAGTTTTTAATTATAGTAGATTCAACCCATCGTGTCACCTCTAGTATTTTTCCGAAGGTATTGGCATTGAATGAGGGGATGTGCAGTGGACAGAAATTTTAAATTCCACGCTAAATCTATTGAAAACTTGCAGTCCGATAGCGGAGAAAAATCAATTATGTGCTTAATGAAATCATTCAAGTCAACTCAAAACATTCTGACTAATCGTATTGGCTTTAATGGTATTCAATGTACAGATACAGATGAGTTACTGACTTTTGATACAAAGGAACACAAAAGTCTTTGTACTCTCTATTTAAACATGAAGAGCCAGCTTATCTTAGTTCATTCATGAAACAGGTGAATCAAGCCACATATTCTGCCTCCTCTCCCAACTAATCGACGCTGTCCAAAACTTTTCCTCCGGTGACACGATGGGTTGAATCTACTATAGCTACAGTTTTTTGCTTTGTTTTGGTTATTGTTTGTTTGTGTGTTTTGTTTGTTTGTTTGTTTGTTTGCTGCTTGCTTGCCTGCCTGCCCACCTGCAAATAACAATTGATGGAAGGACCACTTTGTTGTTGTCACACCTTGTCCAGATAATTGGATGGCTGTTTCTTGTAAATCAAAAATAGTAAATCGTCATTCCTCTGACCAGAAAGCAATGGCCGATTTTGTAATAAAATTGGATTGATTCAGCCCAAATTTATTGGTCGAGCTATGAGTTGCAAAAATATTGGGCGAGACGCAGTCGAGCCCAATATTTTATAACTCATAGTGAGACCAATAAATATTGGGTGCAAATCATCCAATTTTATCATTATCATGCGTAGGATCCGATATTATCGCGTATCGGACACCTCAAAGCATGATAATGATGAAACTTGGTATGAGGGTCCTTACCAAATGTGCATATTAAGTATGTCATTTGCATATTTGTTCTGATTAGTTAATAACAAAAGGCTGCCCATGCTGTATTTCCTCTGAATATAGTGTGCAAGAGAGCCAAGAACCATAAAGTTCTAGTTTGTTTTTACAAAACAACAATATTATGCAGATGTTGTTTTTACAAAACAACATCAATATTATGCAGATGTTGTTTTTACAAAACAACATCATGCAGATGCTAGCTCATTTTCAACAGCCGGCATTGGCATTTAATGTGAATCAAATTCATTGTTAATAAATTGATTAGTTAACTCACAAAGAACATTCAGCCGACAGCTAGAAGGTAATTAACCATCTGGAACATTAAAAGAGACACATGCATGCATGTTTTGGAGAGAGAACAATTATACAGATGACATCAGAATGGGACAAGGTGAAGGTGCAACGAGAGATTTCACATATCAGGTGTCCCTAAAAAAATCGAAAGTTCTGATTTTTGCCCTGATGTAAAGCTTTCCATCAAAAATTACCCCACCTGAAAGGATTAAGCTGAGAAATGTTTCTTTGGTACAAAAATTGTGAAATTTCTAATTTCATATAGGAGCAAATACGAAATTCGGCCTATGTTTTACATTATACAAATACTACATGGTTAGAGGGAAATAGGGCACACTATTTTCCCGAGGTACTGGCTACGGGCCTATCACCCCGAACCCGAAGGGTGAGGGGTAATAGGCCCGTAGCCAGTACCAAGGGAAAATAGTGTGCCCTATTTCCCGATATAAACCATGTAGTATTGTTTTATTACACCTCACTGTGACTCTGGGGACGAGGTGTTTTAGGGAGGAAAGAAACAGTTCAATCATTCCCTAGGGAAATAGCTCGCGTAATAGGAATCAGCCAATGAAATAACATGATTATGTTCATGAATATTCATGAGGTGTAATAATGAATTATAAGCAAATCAAAATCACTTTTTTTTCTCTCTTTTTAAGACATTTCTTAATAATAATGCAATGTAATAAATCTATTGAGTGTCTAATCTATATGAAATAACTATTATGACACAATATTTGGGTGCCAAAATCTCTTGTTGCACCTTTAATGGAAGATAGGGTGACATCTTCATATTTGGAAATGGCTGTAGCCCGAGGGAGAAGGGGCAAGCCAAATTTGTGTGTAGGGCTTAATGGGGAAGCTTCTCACACTGCTTCTGTACAGTGCTCCCTATGTTTAAAGGGGTATTTCATGATCTACAGCCTTGTCCCACTTCCCCCGACTTATTTTGACCCACATTAATCGTGTGTGTCTAATTTTACATGCAGTACAGATTCATCTCTGCATGCGCAAGACTAAGCCCGACGGATATTGAAATCAATAATTTATTCTAATATTATCATGATGTTACTAAGATTTATTGAACGAAGGTTTAAGAGGTGACTTTGTAATATCACTGGGACCAAGGCTACTGGAAAAAATGCATGCATATAAGAATTCAATAAATTACCGTTTGGAAATCCCAAATGCCCAAATTGAGCAGGTCATGTCCTGCTGCCCCCCCCAGGTAAAATCATAAGTGGGGCGAAACATTACAAAATTAACTCATATAGGTTAAAAATCCCTATTTTTTACGTAATTTATTGCTTAAAACCAGTTTTTCCTGAATTACGCCCCCCGCCACCCCCTGGCACTGCCCCTGCCTTCCCCACCGTAGTAGTGGATCCTAAAAGGCTTAACGTATCACTTTCTCATTGATCAATTGGCTCATAGTGAAGACATTGTTGTTATGGTTGTGGCTGGCTCAGTGGTGGTGGTGGCTTCCACAAACCACTATAACTGGGCATTACTGTCAAAGTGGTAATTTTCGCATGTGTAATTTTTCGCGCAACTGCAATTTTTAACACGTTCACTTATTTTTAAATTTGCTTTTTTCAGCTATTCTACATAGACTTACACACACACAAAAAAAACATTTTCATGTGATGTTAATTTTTCCCGCTTGCTCAGAAGTGCGTGAAAAAGTGTGAAAATTAATGTAGCGCGAATATTTTCTACTTTTACAGTATTCTTGCATTGATCAGGTGAAGCTAGTCAGCAATCAGGTCACTGCTCAACGATCAATTTCACAGCTGTTTGACCCCGTACAAACACTCTTTTATTTTTAGAACAATTTTAAGCATTGGCGACACAATTTTGACAACTGATACAAGTAGGGACATACAAGTGCTATCATCTCAGCAAAAATCAGACAAATCCATTGCGGAAATCTTGCCATATAGGCCTACAAAGGTTATGATTTGTATGTTATAGCGCCCTCTATATGCCTATTCTCCATAGAAAGACATGGAAAACTAGATTATTTGCCCGCAATGAAAATTTCGTAAAATTTACACAGAATGTAGTTAGTGAACTAAATATTACAAATCTGTTGTCAAAAGTGTGTCGCCGACGATAATTTTTGTTTTATTCTAGTTTTGTCATAATAAATGAGACTTTCAAACAGCTGTGATTTACAATACACCTGTGTACTGAGTCGTGAAATTGACCGATTACTTTGTGACTGATGATGTTGTAATCTCCAGAATGCATAATGTGAGAGAATGGGTGTGAAGGTTGAGGAAGTTTATTGTAATGTCACCCCTCTTGATGTTGTTTCGCTCTGTTTAAAGAAACCTGAGAATTTTCTAGAAAACTAGCATGAATGTTAAACATTATTTGGCAAGAAAGTAAAAGAATCATATTTGGGAACATTTTTGTTCATGCATATCATCATCAAAAAAAAATCCTTGGCTTTGCATGGGTTTCACTGAAGTAATGAGAAAGATATGAACTTTGTTCTGATACCAAAATCTCAATTTTGGTGGGAGGATCGAAATTGTCAATCGGGTCACACACCTTTTCAGCCTCAACTAACCAAAATCTTCTGTAATATGTCTACGAGGGTGTTGTAAACTGTCCTGTATTTTGCTAACAAAACACCCAATGAGAGTAAGTTTGGTATCAGTGCATAGCTTTGTAAGATGCATATCAACGTCCTTTATTTGACATCACAATGTTGTCTTAATCCCAGGACTTGCCCTACCTCCAGGAAAAGTGGTACAGCCCCCCCAAAAAAAACAATTTTACTAGAATGATTGCTTAGGATAGTCTAAGTCCCCCTTCGCTCCTCACTTTTAAAGGCCTAAACCAGCCTTATTAACTCAAAAACATATATTTGAGGCTTTCTACACGAAGCACAAGATCCACATCATGTGGTATTTCTGTAATCCGGATCTATGTGGAAGTGCGCTGGACTGGCCACACGATGCACATTTTCACCCTGTTGCAGCGTCAATGTCGCAATATTTAAAGGTGCATTTCATGATTCCAGCACATTCTGTTTTATTCATTGATCACTAGATATCCTTGAGAAAAGCTTATTCTCAAAATTTGACCTGATCCCGATCATGCGGTTTGTGTTATGAGCAAATTACTCGTTTCCCACGGTCCCATAGGCTACTGTGCACTGTGCAGTAATTTTTGTCCATTTACGGACAGAAAATACAAAATTGCAAATTTCTTACAGATGCGACCGAATTTGCATGTAAGATTGGGCACACATGGATTACTAAGGCTAACGGTTCAGATGATATTAAAATCTCAACTTTTTTAGGTAAGTCGGGGGGACGAAGCTGTGGATTACGAAATACCCCTTTAATCCCAGGACTTACCCTACCTCCAGGAAAAGTGGTACAGGCCCCACAAAAATGTTTACTATAATGATTGCTAGGATAGTCTAAGTCCCCCTTCGCTCCTCACTTTTAAAGGCCTAAACCAGCCTTATTAACTCAAAAACATATATTTGAGGCTTTCTACAGGAAACACAAGACCCACATCATGTGGTATTTCTGTAATCCGGATCTATGTGGAAGTGCGCTGGACTGTCCACACGATGCACATTTTCACCCTGTTGCAGCGTCAATGTCGCAACATTTAAAAACTAGTGTATTGTGTAAGTACACATATCGAGGGTTTAGTGCAAAAAGGCCCCTTCTGCAATAGCTGCCACATGTTAGATCTGGCAGGTATAACACTTAATAAGACCACAACTGACAAATGGCAGCTATTGCAGATGGGGCCTTCTTGCACTAAACCCTCGATATGCAGCATGTAACTGAAGACATTGTGAGACTTGGTAGGAACCATTCAGAGTTATACAACTTCATTTCATACATGTGATTTCTTTTTGGAATTTACTAAATTTGACAGGTTCTTCACCCTTGGTGAAATCCCTACCACAAAGTCATTGTTTTACAGTAAACTGAAGACATTGTGAGACTTGGTAGAAACCATTCAGAGTTTTACAACTTCATTTCACATTGGAATTTACTAAATTTGTAAGTAAAATGACAGGTTTTTCACCCTTTGTCAAAGTTTGTGAAATCCCTACCACAAAGTCATTGCTTTACAGTATTTCAAGTGGGAACCATTAGATCACAAAGGCATGATCATTGAAGGTCAATAATCTAACCCCAATTTGTGTATTATAGAGAAATGTTTCATACTCATAAAAAATAGTTGAAATCCAGGCTTATAGTTGTCAACCTCTGTTGTTCCTCAATCACACACATGGCATTCTTTTGGGAAGTTGGATCATTAATTGGAGGGATATCGGAATGTTTTTCTCTTCAGTTAGCATGGAAACAGCTGTTTCAGCCGATGAGTGAGTTTTCAAGTTTAATTCAGGGAACTTTTCAACAATTAAAAATATGAACATGGTGAGAGGACCCATGCAAAATTCTGTGGCAGTTTTTGTGTCTTCCTGCCTTAAAGAGACATGAGATTTCCAGAAAGAAGTGCCCCCAATTTTTTTCAAAACCGGGTTTTTTGCATATTTGGAATGCTTTCCAATGTATTAGATCACACCTGAAGTGAATAAGCCGAATACACCGTCTTTATGTAATAATATGATGGTTTGTACTTTCTGTCGTGCAAAAGCACGGTGTTCTATGGGACAATTACGTTAGGCAGGCAAGTTCAAAACAAGGTTTGCTGTTTTCTTTTGTACTTGTTTGTCCAATAAACCTTTGGAACGTTCTTGATAGGTGGTCTACGTACAATCGATTCTGTGCAATTTGAGAGAAATTTGTATCCTAAAAAAATCTCCTCCTGTCACTTTAAAGGTGCAATGAGAGATTTTGAGTTGTCCATATATTGTGTCATTTGTAGTTATTTCATATAGATTAGACCCGCAGTATAATTATTACCCTTTATTTGGTTACAGAAATGTCTTAAAAGTGAAAACAAAAGGTGTTTTTTATTTGTTCATATTTCAATATAAAACATAGGCTGAATTTAGTATTTGCTCCTATATGAAATTAGAAATTTCACTTTTTTGTAGGGAAAAATGTTTTCAGCTCAGTCCTTTCAAGCGCGAGGTATTTTTGATGGAAAGCTTTACATCAATGCAAAAATCAGAATTTTCAATATTTTTCGGGCACCTGGTATGAGAAATCTCTCGTTGCACCTTTAAGGCAGGAAGACACATAAGGTCTACTGTTGTTGTTGATGTCTGTTGTTGTTGATGTCTGTTGTTGTTGATGTCTGTTTTTGATGTGAAAAAGGTTAACATTTGCCTGTAATATCCGCATACTTCCATGGATTTAAACCAAACTTGAGTCATAGATGCAACATGGGATCCCTCATTTGCTTATGAGATCAAAGGTCACATGCCGAGGTCAAAGATCGCATGTCAAGGTCAAAGGTCATATGTCAAGGTCAAAGGTCACATGTCAAGGTCAAGGGTCATATGAGACCTATCGTTACAAACCGCGACGGCACACTTTCTGAAAATGCCCTTGTCTCTCTCTAAATATGCTCCACCCAATTACAACACAATCACTGTTGCATATGAAAGACCATCGCCCCATACCTTAAAGGGATTTATTGGCATAAATCTATCGGCACATATATAATGAAATATCCCTAAATAAGACGTACCAGATGGTTTTCATGGTCATTGGAGTATTCCTTGCGAAAAAAATCCAGATTATTCCGACAAATGTCACGACTGTACAACAATCATGGAAGCCGCCATCTTTATTCCCTGTGCTATATTTACAACGCCGCACGCAATACCGAAACAGAAGCCAGCGTGATATTTTTCGCTGGCTTCTGTTTCGGTATTGGAACCTTTGACATAAGTTATGTATTTTTGACCTAGTCTGAAGACATATTCTTTTCTTTGAAAGTAATGAATTTTGAAATTAATATTAGCTAAAGTAGCCTGTAGGACACCGCAATACAAAAAAAAAAAAAAAAAAAAAAAAAGGCAGGAAGACACATAAGGTCTACTGTTGTTGTTGATGTCTGTTGTTGTTGATGTCTGTTGTTGTTGATGTCTGTTTTTGATGTGAAAAAGGTTAACATTTGCCTGTAATATCCGCATACTTCGATGGATTTAAACCAAACTTGAGTCATAGATGCAACATGGGATCCCTCATTTGCTTATGAGATCAAAGGTCACATGCCGAGGTCAAAGATCGCATGTCAAGGTCAAAGGTCATATGTCAAGGTCAAAGGTCACATGTCAAGGTCAAGGGTCATATGAGACATATCATTACAAACCGCGACGGCACACTTTCTGAAAATGCCCTTGTCTCTCTCTAAATATGCTCCCCCCAATTACAACACAATCACTGTTGCATATGAAAGACCATCGCCCCATACCTTAAAGGGATTTATTGGCATAAATCTATCGGCACATATATAATGAAATATCCCTAAATAAGATGTACCAGATGGTTTTCATGGTCATTGGAGTATTCCTTGCGAAAAAAATCCAGACAACAATCATGGAAGCTGCCATCTTTATTCCCTGTGCTATATTTACAACGCCGCACGCAATACCGAAACAGAAGCCAGCGTGATATTTTTCGCTGGCTTCTGTTTCGGTATTGCCTGCGGCGTTGTAAATATAGCACAGGGAATAAAGATGGCAGCTTCCATGATTGTTGTACAGTCGTGACAGTTGTCGGAATAATCTGGATTTTTTTTTCGCAAGGAATACTCCAATGACCATGAAAACCATCTGGTACCTCTTATTTAGGGATATTTCATTATATATGTGCCGATAGATTTATGCCAATAAATCCCTTTAATTCAGAAATTTCAGTTGATTCTGATACGACATTTTAATTACAAGCAGTGTTTTTGTGTATTACAAACGCCCAAAGATCACAATACAAATGTTTTCCAGTAACTGTAAACCTGTATTTTATGCTTGTAGCATTATAATGAGAAAAGAGTTCAGCCAAAATATTTTTTAAATGAAGTGAGAAAAATGCAGTTTCCCTTTATAGTTCCAAATTTTGGGTTTGGGTGTGAGTGGTGGGGGTCGAGGCTGAAGATCAGCTAGTGTCCATTTAAGTAAACAGATTTTCAAATAATACCAATGAGTAATAAAAGACTTTGCTTCTCGAATTACAAAGTTGTATCAACTACTATATATACCAGTCGTAAGTTTGTAGGGGTATTTTGTCATCCATATCCCTAGCTTAACTGCAACCAAAGTTCAAAATTTTTATACCAATTGAACCTTTGACATAAGTTATGTATTTTTGACCTAGTCTGAAGACATATTCTTTTCTTTGAAAGTAATGAATTTTGAAATTAATATTTAGCTAAAGTAGCCTGTAGGACACCGCAATACAAAAATTTTGCTCATGACAAAAAAATGTTTAATCAAAATTAACGTTATATTTTTTTAACTATGCTTTTTGTGTCGCCTGCCTTAAGGCAGGAAGACACATAGGGATCACTTTGTCCACTGTTGATGTCTGTTGTTGATGTCTGTTGTCGTGAAAAATGGTTAAAGCCACTATCAGTGATTTATCTGAATGAGTCAAAATACCTGAAATTTGCAGGAATAACTTAAAAGTGAAGGGTAAGTCTGTAGAAATCTCGTAAGTTACTTTCTTTCAACCGAAAAATTGACAGAAAAGGAAGAAAACGGCAGTGTTCAAAGATACGAATCTCCATTCACTTACGTGTTGTAGTAAGTGTCCGAATGGACACTAATGACTAAATTGTCCGATTTTGTCCTTATTAGGTTGCTTCTGGTCCTATCATTTGCAGGGTATGTTAGGACACCTATACTTGTTACATACAAGCAAAAATCTGATTTTTGATGATTTTTTCGATTTCCTGATTTACAAATCACTGATAGTGCCTTTAACATTTGCTTGTAATATTCACATACTTCGATGGATTTAAACCAAACTTGGTTCACTGGTGCAACATGGGATCTCTCATTTGTTGATGAGGTCTCAGGTCACATACCATGGTCAAAGGTCACATACCATGGTCAAAGGTCATGTGAGGTCAAGTTGAAAATGTTGACCTCATTTGAAAAATTGGAACCAAACTTGGTTTATGGAGTTTACATGCAAACCCTCATTTGTTTGAGATCAAAGGTCACATATCAAGGTCAAAGGTCATGTGAGACTTATCATTCACAAACAAACCGTGACAGCAGGCGACACAAACAGTCCGAGGACCGGTGTATTTTTTTGACATTACATTAAATCTTGCATAAAAAAAGGACAGTGCTAAAAACCACAAAAAAACACCTTTACTTGAACTACAATAGTTTTTGTCCTTTTCTTTTCCAATATCTGCAAACTCCCAATACCTGCACCCCATCTTGAAAGTACCAAATGGTCCTTGGAGGTAGTAATTGCTTCTTGATTCTTAGTGGGTTTTATTACCTCCACCTCAATCATGTTGATGTGTTTTATTATTTATTTTTTTTTAAATAAATAAAGCGTGTTTTGCATCACCAAAGCTAATAATAGAAGATGTTATCTATAGTCGTTTTTCCACTGGTACATCATCACTTCGGGAAAGTGTCTTGTATACACTAATGGGCCGAAATTGCTAACGAGATGAATATAGCTGTTATCAATCAATACCGCAGTTTCAGAGAAAAACATAGCCATAGACATGCCACATTTCATTCTGTGCTACAATGATGATGATTGCGTGCTATAAGCATTCACATTAATACATGTGCCACTAACTAATCAAGAATTGCGCTTTCAAATAACTTCCGTGTAATGGAACGACTTTCGCTGCAGCAATCGGGGGATCAATCGGTGTATTCTTTTGTCGAGCCCTCAAAAAAAAAGTTGATGATAGGCTGATGCACCAAGGACGCTGAATAATTTACTCCTGATGATGTTTCATCAGGATTCAATATCGAAAGAGTCTGTTAAATGTGTTTCCAGACACAAAAGGGGGGGAACGTGAGTAAGCATGAGGGCAAACACCGAGAGTTTACTGAACCTTAAAGAAAACTACTTGTGCAGAGACTTTGTTTTTAACTCGGTACATGCCGTGCAAAAAAAAAAAAAAATGAATGATTTCTCGGCCAAGCTTCAGATGTATTTGTTCAGTCTGGGTGTCAATTTCTATTTCAGTTGAATGTTAGGCTTAGACTGGGCATGGTGGTTCTTGTTTGATCACACCAAAGCAATAAGTTAAGAATATTGTCCAATTTGATTCGGGTTAGGTTCTCCCACTACCTTGTCAGAAGAAAGGTTAGGGCAAATGTTGGACTGTGTAGGAGCAGCTGTCGTTACACAAAAGGCATCTGATCCCGGAGATTTGGCGCTTATCCAAGTCTGTAGCAAGGGGGTAAACGTTGGGGTAAGGGGCGCATGCCTCGGTTTCCCCTCGAGTTTTGTATGATTGATGATAACATTGAAATGCAACAAAAACTGAAAATGTTGATGTAGTAATGATTCACCCTTGGCTTGTGCCTTTGAATTCAGTAGGGGGAAAAGAGAAATCTTTTTGAATGACGGGGCTATTGTCAGTACCTTACAGACTACAGGAGGTGTGTGAACGTGTATTTGGACAATTACGAAAGGTTTAGTTAAAAAATTGATATGGATTGTGAAGAATTAGAAGTTCTGCTGTCCCCTGAAGCCAAAACTCTCACATAAGCTTTTGAAAATGGTGACAAAAACATCAAGGATTTCAAGCGCGGTGTAATTTTGTGACACAGAATGATGCAAAATTGAAGGTGTCTTTTGGGCAAGAAAAGGGTCTTAAAGTTATCTACTCTCTTTTTCAGCATTGAGCAAAAGGGTAATCGCTTTTCCTCATAAGGGCCTGAAGAAGACGCCATATAGCCTTGAAACAATGAAGCAATTGAGCATTATAAAGTTACCTCCAGACTAGTGAACCTATGTTTAAATCCCTTCCAAAAAAAGTAAAGATATTGGACACCAATTAGCTCAAACTGGGTGTTTACTTTACATTTTTTCTCCCAACCTTAACAATTTACAACACCTTTAATTACTTCGGAATACAACTTTTGGATGTCTGTGATGACATCATGATAAATGATAAATACAGTGTAAAACACTGTAGTATTTGAGGCAAATTAACACAAGTGTGCAATCACAATTTTTTTGCACCAATATTAAAAACACATGGTATTGATTGCATATAAACTTTTGCCAAGACTGGGAATTCTTTACCTGTTGAAGATCCACCATTGGATATCAAGGGTGCATGGAAGTGTTACAAAAATACCACTCAGATATTTAAAAAATAATAATTAAAAATTTCCTCCACCTTGTTCTAAAGAGGTATACTTAAATTTGGAAAAAAAAAACTTTGTTGCTCGAGAAGGGGAAAAAAGTTACCATACAAATGATGAATGACCCAAACCCATATCCCTCCTTGATCTAATGGTGCATCCCTTGTAAGAAAAAATGCAAACATAAGGGTTTTGCCCTTTTTCCCAAGCACGTAACTAAATATTAAAAATCAAACTTATAATCCCATTAGGGTTTAGAAAAGGTTAATATATATTCAGTGCTTTAAAAAAAATACCTCTTTATATTGTATTTTTTAATAATGAAAATTAATGCTGTTATTTTGATATAGGGATTTAGGGTGTGTCTTCTTTTCACATCTCTGTATGTTTATGTATGTATGTATGTTCCATGGAGAGAATTGCACTGATATCGTGTTTGGGCTGCGTAGCCCATTTTTCTTTCCTGAGTTACTCGTTTTGTTGCATTTTGTATTTCTTAAGTAAGTAACTCAAATAAATATTATTATTATTATTATAAGTGTTCAATCTCTGATTGGCTCATTACATGTTAATAGCACGATATAACCACTGAGTAACCAATCAAAATGAACCTATATTTCTATATACACAGATTTTCTTACTATATCTCTGATTGGTCAATTACAACATAAAATCTTACAAATAACCAATGAAATAGGGAGTTGGTTAGCATGCTTGAAATGTAGCGATTGCTTTTAAATATGAAATTGTCCATTTTTAATTTAAAAATCAGCTTTCTGAATGTACCATGAAAGCACAATATGCTCTCTCAAATGACTATGAATCACTTTCTAAAGATGATGATACATAAACTGCCAAGCTGAGAACACAAACTCATTTCCGAGCAAGAAATTGCTGCCAGTGCCTAACAATCACCGCGTTCTTGCCCATGTACAAACATTGCATTTTCTACGGAACTCGGTACAAATTGTTAAAAAATTTTCTATTTTAGATTCCATTCCGTTCCGATGCTCAGTGGTTCTTCAACCTGCTGCCGACTAGGATAAAGCGCTAGAGGTTGATAACCTATGGTATCTTGAACTGCAATTGACATTTCATGACAGATGACGTGGGTTTTTAGAGTCGGAACCAGCCAGCCCAAAATTGACCTTGGGATGAACACCTTAAAGTTGACAAAAAAGCGTGACACACGAACGGTCGTCACTCTCCGAATGTTTATTTTCAACACCTATGCAAAACATGGGGATTAAATAATTGTACGTGATCAGTGTAGTTTGAGATAAATTGAAACATTTTTTGGTGGGGTTTGAAGCCTGAAAATAGATTTTGTTTCAGACCAAAAATCTTGGCCCCAACATAACCATTGTGGATGTCTGAATAATAAACTTGTATGGAATGTATGTGACCAATTAAAAATTTTGTTATCGGCCTGAGGTTTTGCCCAGAACAGGATGTTACATGGATGCCACAATAGTGGCATTCTAAAATCAGTAGACCCTATGTAGTGACACGATGGAGCGAAAACAGAGAAACTCGTATGTATGTATCCAAGTTGCTTGATGAATATCAAAGCCCTTTGTTGCGTTTTCTGTATACCCGTAATCCCATCAGGAAGGCAAATACTGGACTTTATTAGTGTATGCCTCCTATATGTAGACTATGGGGAGTAGACCAAATAACAAGCTGCATAACAAATTCTGTAGTCCATTCAAAGGGAGAGACAAAACCCGGTGTAAAATTATTGATAAATCATTAACATGACATAACTGTCTGTTGCCCAAATAAAACTTGCACATTTTCTTAAAAATGAATAAAATGTCACATCCATTTCTCTTTCATAATATCAGTGACCAATGGATATGTATAGCAAACTCCTCAACACCCCGCAACACCCCACCCCCTCCCTAACACCCCACAACACCCCTCCCCAACACCCCACAACAAGTGGGTGTTGATAAAAACAGGATAGGAATACCAAAGGGAAGCTTTTACAAGAACAAAGAATATCCTGACAAATAGAAAACTGTTTCGGAACACAAGGTTAAAAGTACTAAAATGATATACACCCCATCATGTTGTATGATGGAATGCTGGACAGTTTAAAACTCAATGAAGAAATGACTGGAAGCTGCAGAAATGTGGTTTCTATGCAGGACCCTGAAAATATCATGGACTGATTATATTTCCAATGAGAAGATACTCCAGCTTGCCAACACCAAAAATCTGGACACAGATACAAAGAGAAAAGTTCATTCTCAAGCAGGAGTTTGCAAACTTTGCATTGAACAAGAAGATAGCCAAGATTGGCTGATATTTGTATAAATCTGAATTTGAGAATAATTTAAATTGGAGTTGTCAAGTGTGTGATTACGGTACTTTAATGTCAAGGAGGATATTCTTTACTGCTCCAGAATAGGAATTCATGACATGCATATAATACTAAAAAAATCCAAAATCAGAGAATCTGCATCCACCATCAAAACTCCAAAATTGGAGGTTTTGCATATAATTTTTATTTGTATTTAAAAAGGTACGAAAAGGCAAAGAAAAGTCTTCAATTTTGAATTGTAAAACATCTTTGAGTTATTTTTCCCCCTGAAATTTGATGCGTAAATTTGTTTCTAAATGTATTTTTTTCAGTGCTTGTTGAAAATTGGTTAAATGACGTCCATTTAATATCAAATTATCCTCCATTTAATTCGGCATGTTGGATCTCCAACATTTGATGTGAGTTTTCTTCAATTGGATGAAATCGGTGTTATCTACCAATTCATCGATGATTAGAATTAACTCCAGCTCATTTCCATAAAATATCTATTGCAATTCAAGTTCGATGGTCTGCATTTGATGTCGGCTTTATCTTCAATGGGAGGGAGTTTAACAATCCGCAATTCATTTGGTATTTGAATTCACTCCCGATAATTCTTAGGAAGTATGTATTCAATGTTGTCCCTGCTTTGTTCATCAATGGTTGAGGGACGGTCAAGTTGCATTGTTATAATCCGTCAATGTTATAATCCATTCATCTATGTTCCTATTGTATTACAAATAAATAGGCTCCGATTGACCCAACAACAAGATATAGCAATTAAGTTCATCATGGTTTAGAGTAAGCAAATAAACAAGGAAGTTCATGATGCAACTTCACGCATAGTGTTAATGCACAAACTTAAAGGCGACTCAGATATTTTGAAATATATTGTTACGGTGCATGTATTGATTAAATATAGCCAACTAGATTATGTGAACACAAGCCGTCTTTATTTTTAGAACAATTTTGAGCAAGCTATTACACCTGTAAAATCATAAAAATTCATTATAGAATCTTGCCATACAGGCCTTTTAAGATCATCAATCATTTATAGTAGCCCTCTATTGAATCCATTGTTCGTAAGTCTGTGTAAAACTACTGTTTAAGAAAAAACTTTTTCATGCAATAGACAGATGTGGCATCTCCTCTCATTGCAAAACCATTTTTCCTATAGTTGAAGGATGCTGAATCAACCTTTGGGTGTGTGGATTTCATGGGAAGACACTTCCCAAATCCCCCCCCCCCCACTTTTTTGAACCAATGAGCCTTTGCTCTGTATTTTCTTTTTCCTTTCCACCGTTTGTGCGCCCTCATTGTTTACAAACTCAGACTACTCTGAGCAACTCTGACCATTCGTCTGTGAGAAAAATTTAACCCACTTTGTATAACATTTATCTGGAGTTCCCTAAGGGCGACAATTGGTGTAACTTGGGGGAAAGAAGGCGGGTTTGATGAGTTCTCGACCTGATGAGATTTTGGGCGTAAAATATGCTAATTAAGTACGTATATTTTTGCATAATTTATAGAAAATTTGTCCCATCGGCAGGCTTGTTTACAGTTTTCTCCTTCATGGAGTTCCGTAAGGCGAAATGATGTAACATTGTTAAGGAAAGAAGCGTCTGAAGAGTTCCTTAGACCTATTAATTTTGGTGTATTTTGGGCAATTGAGTAATGCAAATGACTTAATTAATATGAAAACTTAGCGTAATGCTATAATTTTGAACGTTACATCGGATACTCAAAACTCCGCGCTGCATGAACGCCTATCAGGTGGCCATCTTTATTGCAATTTGAACGTATGTGATATATGCATTGCTTATGCATGCAAATGAGCTAATTAAATATTCATTAATTGCTGTACTCTGAATGGTATGTAGGATAGTCGAAATCCTTCGCTACATGAGACTACTATGGCCTAGGGGAGGGTGGTGGGTCGGGTGTTGGGGTGTTGCGGGGTGTGGGAGGGGGCGGGTGTTTGTGGTGTTGGTAACGGGTTTGGAGCGGGGGCGGTGTTGCGGGGTGTTGGGGGTGGTGTTGCGGGGTGTGGGGAGGGATGTGGTAGTATGGTGTATGCGGTGTACGGTGTATTGGTGGGTGGGGGTGTTGCTGGGGTTTGGGAGGTGGGCTTTTTCTATGTGTTTTTGTTTTGTATGTGTGTGTTATGTTTTTTTTTTTTTTTTTTTTTTTTGGTTGTTTTCGGTTTGTTGGGATTTTTCGTGTTTTTGTGTATTTTATTATTTGTGTTTTTTTGATTTCTTTTTTCCATTTTTTTGGGGGAGGGGGTTGTGGTGTTGCGGGTGTTGAGAGGATGGGGTGGGGTGTTGGCGAGTGTTGGGGAGGGTTTGCGGAGAGTGGGGAGGGGTGTTGCGGAGTGTTGGGGGCAGGGTTGGGGTGGTGGGGTGTTTGCTCGGGGGTTTTGGGGGAGGGGCAAGGGGTTGTTTGGGTAGGGGGCGGGGTTTTGGGTAGGGGCGGGTTTGGGTAGGGTCGGGGTTTTTGGTAATGGGGGCGGGAGGAGGGCCGGTGGGTGTTTTTGGGGGAGGGGGGTGGTGTTTGGGAGGGGGGGCGGTGTTGGGGAGGGGGTGGGTGTTTGGGCGGGGTGGGTAGAGTTTTTGGGGTGTGCATAGATTCTGGTCAATTTGGCACAGATTCTGGTCAATTTGGCACAGATTCTGGTAATTGGTACAGATTCTGGTCAATTTGGTCGCAGATTCTGGTCAATTTGGTACAGATTCTGGTCAATTGTCCAGATTCTGGTCAAATTGGCACAGATTCTGGTGAATTTATCACAGATCTGGTCACACATAGGTTGGCACAAAGTCCCGGTCAATTTGGCACAGATTCTGGTCAATTTTGGCACAATTCTGGTCAATTTGGCTCAATTCTGGTCCAATTGTGGCGCAGATTCTTGTCACTTTGGCGCAGACGGTGTCTGGTCAATTTGGCGCGATTCTGGTCATTTGGCGGCATGTCTTGTCAAATTTGGCGCAGATTTTTGGTCAATTTGACACAGTGTGCGGTCATTTGACACAAGTCTGGTCAATTTAGCACATAGTTAACTGGGCCCACTTTTTATCTGTAAACAAGGAGAGGGTACTGGCCGTGAAGCACTGTCATTTTAGACAAGTCGGAATTTGCTATTCCACGGAATCCTAAAGGATATAAACAGGTCTAAAACACATGAGAAATAATGGCTCGAAAATGTTTGCAAAACTTCTTGGAGGAGTGCAGAATAAATTTGTGGTAAAAATCACTTGAGGGTCCTCTTTGATATTGACATTCACTAATCTACCCTTAATCTACCCAGACAATCTTATACCGGTTGGTGTCTGTCTGTCTACGCGTCTATTTTCTCGGAACCGACTCTCGGCACATTCCTGAACTTGGGGGGTGGGTGGCCCCTTGACCGCTTCCACAGACCATGTATTGGTTAGTGGATCAAGGTCATCAGGGGTCATTCAAGGTCAAAGAAGTCAATGGGGTAAGGCATTGGTGTTTTGGACATGAAACTCGATGGGATCGACTGCTGATGCCGGGCATTCAGCCAGGTGATCGCAAACCCAGTGATCCCAAAACCGGGGACCGCCTATTTAGGAAGGATATCTTTTCAGACATATTGTTATGAAAAGTACTTTTATTACCCTGTGATTTCTATTTTTTCTTATTGCAGGGATCAGATCACATAAGCTTGTAGTGGCACTCAGCAATGTGGAACCTGCTAGCATACTCAGATGTTGAGAAAGTCAAACTTTACAACGTCACTCTCTCGCCACTCTCGATAAAAAAGGTATTATTGAAAAACGTAAGGGAAGATTTGCTTGGGTAAGAAGACTTTTGGAAGTGTCAAAGATCCAATTAAGTGTGAACTTGATGAAATGCGCGCGCATAGCGCCCGAAAATTGCCCAGTTAACTTTAATATTGCCCAGTTAACTTTAATATTGCCCAAATTTAGACTGAAATTGGTCGAAATTTCCCGATTTCCTGATTTCCAGATTTTTCCCCTTTACTGCCCTGTAAAAGTGTAGGGACATTCAATTTTCTGGATTTTTTGTTCACAGGCACTTGTATCCCAACAAAAAATCTGCTTTGCTGGTCAGCCTAATCACATCATACCTCATTTTGGTATATAAACTTTGTATTTCAGAACTGCTCAATGACCAACCATCATTGGGCTGAACATTGCAGACATTGCTTCATCTATATTTATGATGACAATAGCTGTCAAAAACTCAAAGGTCATTAAGAGGTTAAAGAGTCAAGTTGAAAATGTATTGTGCTTTTGAGCTGTTGCATCATTGGTGCTCTGGTTTGGATTTTTAATATCATTTTTTACCAAGTTTGGTGGTATAGAAAAGGGACCACTTAGTTACATGTTGGGAAAAGTCAAGTACTTATGAAGTAGTTAGGATATGATGCCTTTTTTTTAAAAATCTGCTTCAAATGCGAGAAGTGCTGGACATATTTGGATCCCAGATGGTGGTGAGGTCGCTGTTGTGAGATAAGCCAGTGCTAGTAATCGCATTAAAATAATGACACGTTGAAGGAATAACAAACAAGAAGGCTTCTATTAGACTGTCTTACTTCTTGACGTTTTATGTATTCTACAACAGTGTTTGATCCCTGAAACAATAATACAGATAAACTTCACTAAATACAGGGCAAACATAAAAAATGGGGGTTTTCTTCATGAAAGCACACATTTCTCTTATGCGCGCTATAATCCCAAAATGGCAGTAAATCCTTCTAGATTTCTCCAAACATGAAGCTTTACATAATAATTTGCAATGCTTTAATTTAACCTAAATGCAGGTCGCAAAGCTTGCCGAAAGTAATGTCGCGCCCCCCCCTGTTTAAGGCCGACTCACTGTAACAACCTGAAATATCAATCCGCCAACATAAATTTGCGCGGGGTTTCAGATTTGGGCAAATGCGCGTAACAAAATAGTACGCTTGCTGAAACGTCTAATTACAAACCTTTTAATGTCCAATCTCTAAGCTCTAATGCTAGTTAAATTTGGCTGAATGATCGAAACATTCCCCAGAGCTGATAATATGAAATTTCGATGAATCCAACACATTTTAGCGCCACACTGCAATGGCAATGAGCGTACCGTACATCATGTGGCCATTGTTGACTAGCCGTGCAATCATACGGAATTACTGATTTCATGAATATTAACAATTCGCAACGGGCGGGAAAAAACCGGCAAGACGGGCAGCTCATTGCCGGGAAATCATGCCGACTCGCGGGAAATTTTTAGTGACGCAAAAGAACGAAGAGAAAAAAAAATAGGTAATAATCAACGAAACATTGTTATATAAACAGAAAATATAAAATAATCAAGAGAAACAAGAGTAAAATAAACCATTAATTGAATAATAAAGTAGGAAAATGAGTCTTGAGTACCAGTGTGGTTATTTCTTGATAAAATCCTGAGCGAAAATACTACGGCTCGGATAAAATCACCACAAAATCTAGCGCAAGAAAGCCGACCCTCATCACTGTAGCAAATGTCTATCAATGTCATCACAGCGATGTTGTATCAACTTTAGTATCAGCTCCATTATCAACCGGATCGAGATCTGTGTATTTATTTAGAAAAAAATGTTCGTTTGAAAATAATTTTAAATGCCGAAAAGAATTTAACAATGCTGGCTTTGTAATATACATACAATTTTGATTGAATCTGTAAATTTTAATATAAAATTTAATAAAGGATTAAAAAATAAACTTATTCCCACGTGGCTGAATCTAAGCAAAATATGACATCAACTGCATAGCAAAATGGGTGATGGTGCTGTCTTACAGACAGCTCGTCTTCCATCACTCCCTCGTGTGCGAAAGAACATGGGTACGCTGAAAAAATTTTCAAGTCAAATCAGCAACAGTCAGTGTCGTGGGGGGTTGATATTATTCTGTACGTAAGTCTTAGCTTCTTCTCCCGTTTTATTTTGCTTGTTATGTGGTAAATAGGGTCATTTGGCCACACTCTAATAACGTTCTGACTTAACCATTCTCATTAAAAGTGTTAAAAATGTGCACCAAATAGCTTCAATTGCAACTCGATTTTTCAAACGCTCAGCTTCTGAGGGGGGGAGATCCCCCTCAGACACCCCCCCCCTGCCGCTAACACTCCGCGATGGCTACAAAACAACCGTATAAGTCGTGGGAAATCTTGACTTTCCTTGCCGGGAAAAAATTATTTTTTCGCAGCGTGACAATTCGCATTGTGAAGATTCTTGAAAGTCACTATTATTTACTCCTGAATCAATTATATAACTTTTTCAATACCTCTATATAGAAAGTTTGGAATATTTTGGATCTTTTTTCGGTGTGATTCTTGCAACACAGATTTGCTTCGTTCGAGTGTGTGCTTTTATGATCTATCGATAAGGGCGCACACCACCAAATTCGACCAACTCTTTTGCACTAAAATGGACAGTCATCTCATGACAGTCATATTTTCATAATTTCAAAACAACTTAAAAATTTCTTTTTATTTCTCATCAGGTCCCCATCGTACGCAACCCTCTACAGCCCGCTCTCACATGGTCTTCACAGAGATAAACCGCCTCGTCCCTGGGGGCCCCCCCGTCTCAGGATTGCCTCCGTCCAGGTTTTGGCCATGGACAGCGTCCAGCCAACCATGTTGCAACTCATTCCCGTCACAGTCTATTCCATCAGCCTTCTGGCCGTTAGTGTAGATTCCGAGTTTGTGGCAGCGATGATCTCTCAGGAGATATTCATGTGTATAATCTACCAAAGGCTAAGGGTTTGGGGTTAGGGTTTGGCTTGGAGCCTCAGATCCTTGGAAAAAGGTTTTTGTTATTTAACACCAAAATGAATTCTACCATGAAAAATAGAGGACCATATTTCACAGATTCTAATACTGGGGAGGAAGGCACTCCTTCATCATATCCAGCAGTGGAAGTCAATGTAGAAGAGAGTGTGAAGTCAAATGAAATGCTATATATCATGAGAGCCAGGCATGTTGGGTTGGTATCACCTGGGGGCATTGATACAGAGTCCAGTGGTAGAAACCATAGACCTTGCATAGTACCTTGCCAAAAGTTTCAAGTTTATTCTCCATATACAGACAGTAAATACAAAAAGCAGTCATATGATTGGGGGTTGACCAAATATGGATGAGCAAAGCGCGTTAAAATATTGGCCACCCAATAAAAATAGTAAAGACAGGTTACAACAAGACGCCAACAATGTGCAAGACAAGGACCAACAAAGACCAGTGCAGACATAACATTCATTTAAAGGGACACAATTTAAAAGAACCCAACTGGCCTATTTGAAGACTAGTGCGCCCTCAAGATTATCAAAATTGAAATTTATGCAATTTATATTAAGGTTGTGGAGCTATTAACGATAGTCCTCACCTGGAATAAGCCCAAATCAAGCGCTATGGGATAAAATCATTAATGTCGCAGACAACATTAATTTGAAGACGACGCGGAAATGGCGAGTACACAAAAAACACCCGCAAGAGTTGATCCCACAGGGCATGCACCCTGCCCCCGGAACGGTCTATGACCCTTGTGGTTTAAAACAAGGGTTTGAAAATCTGTTGGGGCAATCCCAAACGCCGCAGTGCATATCGAGATCAATCCGCTCCCGAGATCCAGATCGCAATCCAGACCACGGGAGACCACGTAGGAACTGATACGGCGCTGCGAGGCGAAAGCACGGCGAACCCCCGAAGCGCAAACGTGTACAAATGCTTCGTGTAAAGCTGTGTAACCTTTGGTATTCAAAGAATACTTAACGCGTAACCCACAAGTACGCGGTTTTTACGGGTTTGCGTGTGTGAAGTTGTTGACGCGCAAGCTGCTTTACACCTTTTACGGCTTCTGAGTTGGAGCCAGCCAGGACAATGGAAGGAATTTTAATTTTGAGCTGCGAAGGTATCATGCGCAGATACCGCGAATAACTGTGCGCTTGTTTGCGTTTATTAAAATCGCGCATCTCTACGCCTGCGTTCCTGCTTTGCTGCGTGCCGAATGTGGCGCAGATTTTTCTTGCCGCCCAACAAGACGCCCAATTTGAAAAAAGATGGCAAATTTCGGTGGTTTTTGGCATGTAATGGAAAAAGTAAGTCGGTGACCCTCATTTTATTTATTTCAAAATTTTGAAGAACGACATCGGGACCACAACATATTTAGAAATTACAAAATTTTATCGAGAAGTTTTTATTTTGTAGGCGATCTAAACGTCAAAATTTGACTTTTCCCATAGACTTGCGTGTTTTAAAAAGTGACAACATACTTTTTTGTTTTGGCTATAGGTCAAAAACAAAGTCGGTGACCCCCATTTTTTATTTCAGATTCTTAATCAGCACCGTTGTAAATACCATATATGTGAATTCTGGAAAATTTTATCGAGTAGATTGCTAACACGTCAAACCCCTTAACATGCAGCGACACAACCGCCGTGCACACACCATGCACGCGTTGCAGATCTGGATCAAGTTAGGCCGTTGCCTGTGTGTGCGCAAACTGGTCTACAAGGATTGAACTGGATCCGATCTGGATCCGCCATGCAGTGAAGATTGCCCCATAGATGGTCATGTAATAGACACATTTGGTGATTAAAGTTACGGCAAACCTAAAAGTTAGCCAATAAACCACATGGATGTCATTAGCCTCGTATAAACGCCATGTCTTTTTTTTTGGGGGGGACGATATTTTATGTATAAAAATATCTATAGGCAATTCTACCAATGGCCAAGACTAGCAATTTGCAAGTAAATTGAAGAAATTGCATATTTACTGAAAATGTGCCAGTGCCGTTTAAACATTAATGCTGGCAATATGTTGGCAAATTGATGTTAAGCAATAAGAATATGAATAAGCTTAAATAGTATGAAATACACAATTAGATAATGAGATATTAAGAAATATTAAAAACTGAGTGTCCCCATGAGAGAGGGTCCTAGCTACCATATTATCATGTACGGAGTAAACCATGACCTGTTAAGACCAGATGTGTAAAAGAGTCTGCACGAAATGTTTTGGTGGTTTGTAGGCAATATTGACCTGCTAAATTAACAAGGGTCAAATCTGTAAATGTTTCATACAGAATTAAAAGGTGTAAAGACATGTTCATCTGGTTCTAAGGATTTAAAAAAGGTGTAGTTTGCTATATCTAGGAGAGTTACTTTTAACAGAAGTAATAGTAGTAAATCCAAAGTTTTAAATCCGGTTTTGTCCCCGTGAAGGAGGGTGGCCGGAATCACCTCACACTTGCAGCAACTGCCCTTACTCCCTCCTTCCACTTCGCCCGATTCAATGCATCCTCCATCCTCAACCCAACATTTCTACTCTCCTCCACTTGCTTCTTCTGTGGACATCCCCTCCTCCTCAAACCTCCCACCTCGAACTCAAAAGCCCTTCTTAAAACATGCTTGTCATCCGTCCTCAGCACGTGCCCATACCAACGTACACTATTCGCCTTTGGCAACCGGTGCACCGCCTCTTCCAAACCCAACATCTGCATCAAGTCCTCAGTCTTCATCCTATCCATCAACTTCAAACCACACATCGTTCTCATCATTGCTCTCTCTGTCCTACTCAGAATCCCCATCTCATTTTCACTCATGTTTATAGATAGTAATGTAAATTCTTAAACAGCTGTGAAAATGTAACCAATTTCATTGGCTGATGTCCAGGAAGTACACGCTGCGTATTGACATTATTTGGAGGTTGAAGCGCTCGCGTCATACCACGTTTTCCTACGTTCATGTGCGCCTTCCAATGTTGCATCTCGTTGCGTATGTTCGTTAAAAAAAAAAAAAAAAAAAAACATTTCTATTCTCCTCCACTTGCTTCTTCTGTGGACATCCCCTCCTCCTCAAACCTCCCACCTCGAACTCAAAAGCCCTTCTTAAAACATGCTTGTCATCCGTCCTCAGCACGTGCCCATACCAACGTACACTATTCGCCTCTTCATCCTATCCATCAACTTCAAACCACACAACGTTCTCATCATTGCTCTCTCTGTCCTACTCAGAATCCCCATCTCATTTTCACTCATGTTTATAGATAGTAATGTAAATTCTTAAACAGCTGTGAAAATGTAACCAATTTCATTGGCTGATGTCCAGGAAGTACACGCTGCGTATTGACATTATTTGGAGGTTGAAGCGCTCGCGTCATACCACGTTTTCCTACGTTCATGTGCGCCTTCCAATGTTGCATCTCGTTGCGTATGTTCGTTCCGTTCAGTGGGTTGCTCTATTTTTGTCACTGGGCGGTGGCAGTCCTCTCTTGTTGTATTTAAGCCATTAAGTATCACGAAATTGGGTTAAAGATGACCTTAAATGATAAAGCTATTTAAGGATGAGAATAAAGGTGTGGTTTGGGGAACCCAGGAAGTACGCGCTATGTATTGATGTTATTTGGAGGTTGAAGCGCTTGTGTCGTTCTGCGCACGGCTGCCAATGTTGCGTCTCGTTGCATATGTTTGTTGCGTTTAACAGATTGTTAGATTGTTGTCACTGGATGGTGGCAGTCCTCTCTTGTTGTATTTAAGCCATTAAGTATCATGAAATTGGGTTAAAGATGACCTTAAATTGTAAAGCTGTTTAAGAATGAGAATAAAGGTATGATTTGGGGAATCGGTACCCTCTTTACGACGAATTGAAACCGGCGACACCATTATTTTTGCATGGAAGAACTCTGACTCCGGCCCAGTTCTTCCACTTAAAATAATGGTATCGCCTTGGTTTGTATATTTCCTGTTGTAACATTCCCATACGAACAATTTGAAACCAATTTGAAACCAATCAGATCAATATAAATGTTTACCCCATGATCACCTTGAAGAGTTTTTGGCCTGTATGCAAACATTTTGTGTTGTAGATACAGGAAACTATACCTTTTTAATCCTTAGAACCAGATGAACCAATCTATACACCTTTTAACTGTGCATGAAACATTTAAAAAATTTGCCCTGTTAATTTACCCCCCTTCCCTATCTCAAAATGCTCAAGGATGCATAAGTTGCATCATCGAGATTTGGAATCAGCAGGTCAATGTTGCCTAGAAACCATCCAAACATCTTGTGCAGACTCTTTTGCAAGGCCATTCTGAAAGGGTAGCTTAAGTCAGATAGGGGTCGCTTAAGTCAGATAGGGGTCATGAAAGATTATACAAGGGTCAAAATTGAAAAATGGTCAAATTTTGTTGAAATGCATACAGATTGGTTGGTATGGTTACAAGGATTCTAAAAATGTATAGTGCTATCTCTGACATTGAGTTAAAAGCTGTAAACTTCTATTTTAGGTCAGAGGTCAAATTTAGCTTATACAGGGATCAAATTTTACAAATATGCTTCAATTTCAATGGAAATTGTCTTATATTGTCTGTAATGTTATAAACCCTGGTTTCAGTGCCTCTTTACCCCCTCCCCCCACCCCCTGACTGTCGGTGTAATACCATTACTACTACTATGGTCTGGCTCACCCACTCGCATTGTGTACAAAAAAATTGTGACGACTTTTAATTGTAGTACGAAAGTCATTAAAAAGGATGTGCAATTATGTGCCACTGCAGAATTCTACTACTAAAGGTAAATACCCCTGAAGAAATGTAACTATCCATCAATTATCATTCTAAGAATGGATTTTGACATGGTGGTTTCAAATGTTGTGTGGAGCATGTAGGAATGTTAAGGAATTCCGCATTCCTGGGATTTGTCGGTATCGCTAATCACTTCACAATTTTACAACTTTAATTGATGTGAGACTATAAAGAGCAAATTGAATTGTGGTTTAGAGGTTAACCCCTAGGTTACCTACCAACTGATTTGTTGGATGGTTACTTACAGGGTAATACAATGAAATATAATTACACAACCAATTTCTTCATGAGAGTACCTCTGAAGTACCTGTTAAATAACCGCCGAGTACCCACACGCATGGGTACCACATCACCGGCTGTAAAAGTGGGGGTAATCTTCCATAGCTGGTTACCCTGGTAGAACTAAAAAGATGGATCTACCTACAAGGGCATCGGCTCTGGAGAGCTAATGGTGGCCATCCAGCACATTGACGTCAGGAAGGGCATCCGGGCAATTATCTTTTGCTCCAATAAATCCTAATACAGTGATATTGCTGTGAATGTGAGGTGAATCCAGCCACCCAATAGCGGGGGCAAAACCAAATTTAAAACTTTGGTTTTACAACTACTTTTTGTGTCGCCTGCTTTAGCAGATAGACACATAGGGATGGCTTTTTCCGTAGTGGGCTATAGTCTTTGGCCTGTGGGCTGTGGCTGTAAACAAAGGTTAACAATTGCTCATTTCTTACATACGGATTGACTGTTCATACTTGGTCAGAAGAACCACTGGCCCAAGGCTAGTATGTGGTGTAAACAAAGTGACCTTTGATGACCCCTATGTTACCTTTGACCCAATTTCATTAAAATGAAACACCAAAGTGCCTCAACAAAAGACACTGGCCAAAATCTGTCAAACATCACCAAACTACGACTCCCATTGACAAACCGCGATGGCAGGCAACACAAGCGTTCCGGGAACGATGTATTTTTTTTTACTTTACATGCAAAATATTCTATGGTATGATTACAAAACAGGCACATCCTCCTTACCTTTTTAGTAAAGACCGCAGTTTCAATCATCTGAGACAAAAAAGAAATGCCTTGACAACATCCGAATACATCTCATTGTTTGTAACAAAAGCATATTTTTTGGTGGTCAGTAGCCAAGCTGATGGAAGGAATTGCTTGCTTGAACAAGCAAGGCAAGTAACACAAGTGGACAAATAGTGCAAAATTCATTAGATTTTTATGATGATAGAAGAAAAGCAGAAAAACGGATAGCCTAATTATTCTAGGCGCCAATAAACTGCAGAGCAAAATATCTGTGTACTATTGGTTTTGAATTCTTTTAGCTCAAGATGATTTTCCACCACGCTGAATATGATTAAATGACATTGCCGATTTCTTAATTTCTTACCCGATTTCTGATAATTTGGATGAATAGTTAAGATAGCGTAAATAATTCGGGTCTCAATTATACTTTAATTATCATTAGGAAAGCATTTTTGCTTTGGGTTAGTCGTAACGCATACCGTGAAATCAATGTCAAATTTGAACACCGAGATAAAAATCCTACCCCCGTACCATTCATGCAAGAAACGCGTGTGTGTTCTTCACATTTTCTTGTCGTCTGCATTTAAGGCATGTCCTAACTTGCTGAGGTGGGCTTGAACCTCATCCCGGTATTTGAAATGAAAATTGGAGACATTGCTCATGACAAAAAAAAATGGTTTCACGACATCTCAAAACATTGGATGCACAAATCTTTGTGAGAAATGCAATAAATTTGATGCTAAATTTGAGAATCTAGTCCGTGATTTACGGGCCAACAAGGCAATCAATCTCCCACGGTACAGTCGTGCAATTCCAAGTGCAGCCTCTGAATTTGTTTGGTAATACTCTCGTGCCTGGACCGATGTAGCCTGCAAAACTTTGCTGTCCTCGTCTGAACTTCCCGACTATGCCCCTTGTGTCACCACTTTTGTTACAGTAGCATGCTCTTCTCAAACACAAGATTCCTTAATTAGTTTTAGTCGCATGTTATTAAAACTTCGGGTTATGCTGCGAACAATGCTGGCTTTGAATGTAAGTGCCTATTATATGGCCAGCAATTTGCTTGAAGTTTCTTTAGAATTAATAAACAGATATGTCTTTGTTTCCCTGAGCTGTAGAGAAAGGGGCAAATGTCTCTTCAAAGGTAAAAAAATGTGCTCTATAGGTCAATGTTATTAATGTATTATTGTCTGACGTGAAGAGGTCTGCCTACTTCCTGTAAGCTTCATTTCTTTTTGGAAGTATGGGGGAAAAGACTAAGCAAGTCAACCACCCCGTTATCGTTACGACTTTCATTGTATGATCTTATTTTTTTTTGGCGAAAAATGTAGTACCATACTATTGTTCTTAAATCCTGATGGAATTTGTAATCCAAATCCTTAACTCCTTAAGTCAGTCCAAACCAAATTATATCAATGTATTTTGTTAATTAATCTGCATTTGTCTCTTTTTGCTTTAGGCCCAGGGCAAGTTACCTGGATACCAACGCAGAGCTACTGCTATGAACTTTGACCCCAAGACAGCCGAACTAGTGGTGGCATACAGTGACAGAGCTGTAAGTACGAAAGATGTAATGGCCGTTGCTGGGGTGACATGCCATTAGCATAACGTGGCAGTGAAACAACATTTAAAAAAACTAAGAATATTTTGAGCTGGGATCATGGGATTTCAGTTCGTGATTAGATGTTTGAAAACTGCAAAGTGCAAATATGATAACGTGCCCGTGCTCAGCAAATCTATGAACAGTAGGTTCACAAATCCGGCCAAGGTTCCCTGCCTCATCTTGCTCAATTCTCCTAAAAAAGTACAGAACTTGTATGGAAAGTGGAATGTTAATGTGAAATACGAGGGTTTCATCAAGGAATGTCTAAATATTGTAGTTAGAATTTTGTCAATCTTGTTATATTTGCAAAGACTAAAATCTGGATTGTATGTTCACAACTCAATACTCAAGATTAACTAAAGTAAAGTGATCTCCTACTGCTTTCAAGAAATTTGTCGTATGTCTTGAAAGTAATATGCAGAACTGTGGCAAAGAACTGGATTACCAGACATACCCTTAAAAAAATCATTGTTCCATGACATGTTAAAGCTGATTGTGTAGGCATAGGTGTCGGCCATCTCATGATGCAACCGTTCCGCTGTAGTCACAAGGTGCCAGTAGGGTATTGTATGGAGATAACATGCTTTTATTTTTTTGAAGTGCTCTTTGTAATACAGAACCCAACTTACCTTCGGGTAATTGTTAACTTCATTTTGTTTTCCAAGCTAGCCTCGCATATAATAGTAAATCCTTTATCAAAATGTATCCTCAAATTAAGTTGAAGAATTTTGAACCGAAAATTGTGGTCAGTTTTGCATGTATAGTATAACCAGGGAAGGCATTAGCCAAGTTTGATATTTATATTCTTTTTTCCTATTTTCAATTTAAAAGCTTAATTCTAACACTGATTCTTTGTGTAAATTTGAAAGTGTTGATTGAAATATCCCCTTGGCTAAGATTCCTCTGGTCTGCATTGTTTTATCATGCATCATAATTATTCCTGTTTCAATAGAGACACTTTATAATACAAAAGCCAACTGAACAAATGTGAAAATATATCCTTCTATCCTTAAAACTGAAAAAAGGAGAAAGCATTTTAAAATTCCTCTCTTGATAGTTTATTTATACACATTGCCACTTGCTACGATTGCCCACAACTACAACGAATGTCAGAAATGGTCGGCATTGCAAGACGAGGGCAAGCCTTGCCGTCGGTCGTTTGTGGGGTTGATCATTTTGAAAAAGTAGAAAGTAATAAGTCTGTTAGTCTACTGAGAGTTACAGATGATGGTCTGTGGCATAATTCAACACTGGTGGTCCTTGACTCCAAGGCCAATTGCTAATACCAGGCAAGTGGCAAGTTGCAGGTGTCCTTGAGACTCAAGACGCTATACTCCTATGAGATCTTGATATTTCATAAAAGAGCTCGAAACAGCGCTCTTAAGATTTCACGGTACTTGACTTCTGGAGTTTCATAATATTTTACAATGAAGAAAGTACAATAAATTAAGTCCTGATCTTGTTGGAGTATTTTTGCTTTTAATCCTTGTGCCTAGTGGGTCCTCGACAAGGGCCATTCCCTGGGGCCATTCTTCAGGAAGTTACACAGGTGACCGAACTTTAGTTTGCCCTCATGACAAACAACCAATCTAGCGAAAGTGGAAACATTTTTTTCGGTTAGATTTTGTCCAAACCTAACCAAAAATGTTTCCACTTTCGCTAGATTGATTGTTTTGTTATGGGAGGCAAATAAAGTCGGGTCTTGTGTGTGACTTCCCGAAGAATGGCCCACTAGCGCTTGATGGTGAGAAATTGGCCCTTTTAGGGGAATAAGATTTTCCTATCGTCATGGTGAGGAATTTTCAACTTAGTCAAAATTTAAAAAAAATGTTTAACAAGCGATGCGTCTACCTTGTGTAACTACAATAGCTGTGCGCAAGTTCTGCATGATGCTTCATGATGGCAAGTTTGCCATTCCTCCTGGATCATGCAGTTAATGTGCGCTTGTGTTTGTTTTTGGTTTTTTGTGGGCCGCCAGCTATAGCTGGAGGACCACTTGGCAATCCGTTGTGTGTGTGTATGTGCGTGTGTATGTGTGTCACTAAATGTTAAGGTTTTTTTAAATTGTGTTAATTTTTTGTTTTTAAATTGACCTCAATTGAAAAGTTGAAGTTCAATTGGAACCAAACTTCTGTCATAGGTGCACCATGGGCTCCCTCGTATGTTGATGAAGTCAAAGGTCATGTGCCGAGGTCAAAGGTCATGTGAGGTCAAGTTGAAAAATAGGCTACAAATGTAAAATTGACCTCAATTGAAAACTTGAAGTTCAATTGGAGCCAAACTTGTGTCATAGGTGCACCATGGGATCCCTCATATGTTGATGAGGTCAAAGGTCATGTGCCAAAGTAAAAGGTCATGGAGCGGCCCACAGCTTATATTCTTTGAATATAGTGAGCGTGAAGGCCGAGAACCGTGAATTCTAGTTGTTTTTTCTAAACAATTTTTAATTTGACTGTAAGATACCCTCATTTTGGTCAGTTTATCCTAGTTTAGCATTTCCTATGTAACCAGATAGGCAGCCTACTGTGACATCTCATCATACTGCTCCCGTTTTCCTGCTCCACTGTCAGAGACGCTTTGACAGCCACTTTGTTACCGCAAAAGACTGTTATTTTTTAATTTTTCACACAAAGGAATTTGCCGTTTCAAAATGTTTCTTTAATGGAAATTTAATCACTTTAATTTTCAATGAATTGCGACTATCCATAGCCTCACGAGATAAAGTTAGTCTTGTTGTCGTAACTAATATGTCTGGAAATCGTGAGCAACGGCAGCATTCACCTTGACATTAGCGGGCTGGATGCCTGAATGCGGAAAAAAATTCAAGGTCAGGTTTATCATACTACGTATGGTATAAACTTGTTATAAGAGTTTCTAGTCATTACCCAATATCTGCTTCCAGACACCACATTTCCAGCAAGCTCGCCCAAGACGACAATGTAACGTTGGTGATTGACTTTTTTGCTTTGTTTTACAAGAAGTTTGATGACAGATAAAAAGCCGCTAGTGAGGCTTAAACGGGCTTGACTGTATAGGTTACCAACTGGAAATAACATGTTTAGGCGAGTGTAAAATTGGAGTTTGGAACATGAAAATGTTGCACCCAAATAGGCCTGGGGCATAGCTTGGCTTGTGTCTGGCAGACAGAAGGACAAGGCTGGAGATTGTTTATTTGTGCACTGCTGCAGCCGGCTCATTACATCTCAAAAGTTGATTGTTGTTGTGATTTTATTGGGTGACTACAACTTTTATTTAAAGAACACCACAAAGATTAACCACAGTAGTTTTTTATGCAAGCAAATTAATTTCAATTCCATTGTGTGTGTGTGTGTTTGTTTTTCTTATTCTTTCAGATCACCCAATTTAATGTAAAGCAGAAATCGTTCTCAACTTGGTCACGCCAAGTCTATCGTCAAGGCTTGCCCCCTGCATGGCTGTCTAGAAGAGAGACAATCGTACAGTTGACCTTTAACCCTCAGAATGCGAACCAATTTATTGTGCATGATCAGCAAAGTTTTACCGTCATTGATAGATCCAAGGTATGAAATATTATGATCAAACCGCTTACTTTTGCATGTCATTTGTAAAGTAAAGGGACACTAGTACAGTTTGTTTAGGGTACCTCAGTTTTTGTCAGTTATTACTAACACAACTATGCAAAACCTCAAATTTTGAAAATTGGGGGTGCTCTTCAAAACAATGTGCTGTTAATGCGTTAACTGGACAGACTCATTGGGAATGAAAGGATACAATTGCAGGAAGATAAACATGCTCATGCGGCAAGCATTGAGAGACCAGTGAAACTACTATAATTTAGGCACACAAGGGGGGGACAAAAACCTCTCACGATTCCTCCCAGGAGTTTCCAGCCCAGGCTATTTATTAATGGCCCAATAAATAGTATGACCACAGACTAGACTCACTTTATATTTGGGTTGACGTAAGCACCATACCTTCAGTAGAGGAATGGGAACCCACCCTCCTGTTCCACACAATTGACCTTAAACAAAACATGGCCCCAGGGAGTATCAGGGCTATTAGTGCACCGAGATTTGATAATGCCCTTTTTCACTCTGAGATTTTGAAATGGAGTTTTGGGTAGGGCTTTTAAAACCAAAATAACAACAATTAAAAATATTTTTGCAAAATTTAAATGCCCTTTGTGTGCCTCAATACTAGTTGTATCATATCAATAAATAACATACCATTCCTTGTGAAAACAGACATTAAAGCTTAAAAAGTTACGCTGTTTCCTGATATCATAAAAGTCAGGATCTTAACACCCCTTGAAACAGAAATCCCCTTATTTGAAAATTAAGCTTTCAGTACCACTAGCAGGTAACTTTACTATATACTTAAATGGGTTGTTCCGATTTATGTGGTATTGTGTTCTCTACTTGATATGAGACCTGGCACTTGCACATACCCCACAAGTACCGTGGGAAACAAACTTGCGGTTTTTGATGGTAGACGCCAATACTGCATGTTGCAAAGCCCTATTCCAATTGTGCTAAAAAGTGTTACCACTACAACGGCGTTTTTTTGTTTCTATCTTGTGAATGAAATGGATTTGATGGCTCAAATTTCAGGACAACAATGAGAAAAATATGCCTTTCATCTGATATCAAAATCGATATTCTACTTCCGTGTAAATCAGGGGGGTCCCCAAATACATCGGAAACAGCCCCTTGATCCCATACATAATCCAAATAATAAACTTTGACAAAAATTGAGGCATTGTCTGTTTAATCCAACAAACTGCTGACATTGGCTTTAAACTTTTAAGACTCTTCACTCCTGGATGAGCACGCTAGGTTTTTTTCCCCAATGTTCTTAGAGACGCAAAACATTTCAAGTACATAATTTTGTGTTTTTACTCCCTTTTTATCATTTACTTGATCCCGCATTTAGTTATTTGAGTTTTGCAAAGTCATAGGCCTGGTATTCTGAAAATTGAGATCTACTTTAGACCTGGATTTACACCATGGTTAGTCCTACATTGAGTGGTTTTTTTTCCTTCAACACTCTAAAAAGGTGCTGTAATGGGGAGAAAATGTCTCATGGATAGACTGGATCGGCCCCATCCATATTATTTTCTCACCCGTTACATTTAACTTTCACAGTATTTTGAAAGGAAAAAAGGTCCACTCATTAGAACTAACCCGGGTTTTAACCCCGGTGTAAAGTTAAACCCTTCAGAATACCAGCCCAAAGGTTCTGCTAGAATCATGCAACCGGACTACCTCCTTTTAATTAATCTATACTCATTCCCTACCGTCCGTGCAGTGATGTGAGCGCGAGATTTGATTGTTGCACCAGTAACCGCGCCCATGTGCTGGCTTAAATGAGCGCGTTTAACATGCGCACACAGACTGCATATCTTGACGCGTGCCCGTAAAGCTGCGTCAATGGTTCATACCTCAACTGCACGGAGGTAGAGAAATTGTGACTAATTATATATTATGGCCGTTTGAAACACTGCAATTACAGATTTTTACTTCGTTCTGCGGGCTTTCCGCGCAGCTTATGAGCATGCATATCGCGCACTACCGCTTTGTATGCTCGCGATTACAGCTTCGGCCTACTGCGATTCACAATTTGTAAGATTGCGTAAGCTCATGCCGTCATCTTAGTTTTCAGGCCGGCGAAGTATCACCTTAAGTGGGCGCATTTCTTCTCTGGTATCCATGTAACACAATCCCTGTGGTCAAGTGGAAAAAGTTTTCCATCAACTGTGTAAACAAGAGGATCAAGTTCATCAACCAAGACGCGTGGCCATTTTGTCTTTAACTTAATGCACACACCGGTTAGTCTGAGTCCTTTATCATTATATATAAGTAGTTGATCAAAGAGGCACTCACCATCAAGTGCAAATTCAAATATATACAAATACTCCATGGTTAGAGGGGAAAATAGGGCACACTATTTCCTGAGGTACTGGTCTATCATCCAAACACTCCAAAACCCGAAGGGTGAGGTGTGATTAGGGCCCATAGCCTGTACCAGGAAATTAGTGTGCCCTATCCCCCCCCCCCCAATATAAACATGTAGGTATTTTGGTTTTATTGCTCTTCACTGTGACTCTGGGGAAAGTATCAAATACTACATGGTTTAGAGGGAATAGGCGGGCACACTATTTTCCGAGTACTGGCTATGGGCCTATCTCCCCGAACCCGAAGGGTTAGGGTTGATGGGCCCTGTTAAGCCAGTACAAAGGGAACATAGGTGCCATATTTCCGGATATAAACCATGTATTATTTGTTTTATAACACTCACTGTGAACTCTGGTGAAGGTGTAGGAAACAGTTTTCAATCTATTTCCCTAGGGAAAATAGCTCGCGTAATAGAATCAGCCAATGGAATCGCAGATTATGTTCATGAATATTCATGGTGTAATAATTTGAACTATTCCCTTAGCACATTGTAATAGATTGGAATCGGCCAATGAAATTTATGTTAATGAATATTAATTCTATAATGCTCCCATACATGTAGATTATTCCAAGCAGGGTTGGACATTTGTCCCAACTTCCAAATGATTTGTGTGCTATAACAATTGTTTTCTTTGGGAGACTTTAATATTGCCCTAGTGTCTTCAAGAGAAGATTTCAGTGCTTTCCACAAGCATTGCTTCCAATTGAGGATTTGTAACAGGTACTGAGGTTACATCGTTAAAGATGAAACATGGCTAAAATGACAGTACTGACACAAACTTGCATTGTAAGAATGTTTCATCTCTAACGATTCACATGACTACCTGTGGCAAAACTTTCCTTGGGATGGAGGCAGTGCATTGTGGGAAGCTACTGATATCTCCTCTATTGTCTTTCCATACAGTACAATCATCAACTTTCATCATTCTTCCCCAGGATTACTTGCACCTCAATCTCTGAATCTTCCCGTTGAGGAGTAGATTTTGACATATTAACTGAAACCTTAACAATGTGCTGGAACTCTTCCTATTTGGCCCATTCTTATCGAACTGAATACAAAGTTATACATTTTATGGCAAAATACTTACCTCACTCCCTCGGTCTTTTCCCTGGGTCCATCACAGAGGAGCAGGATATTACTCTCTGAACATTAATGGGTGGATAAATGTAATGATTCATGTTCTTTGATGTAATTGATTCCTATATTGAGGGACAGAATTAGGCATCAATTGCCCGTCTGATGTAATCTGATGCTGCAGAACAGACAACAGACATGATTAGCTAAAACGTGGGCGAACTTGATTTAAATTCAGATTTAAGGCCTACTGCTGTAAACAATAGCTAACAATTACTTGCATTAAAGGTGGTTGTTCCGATTTATGTGTATTGTGTTCTCTACTTGATATGAGAGCCTGGCACTTGCACATACACCCCATCAAGTACCGTGGGAAACAAACTTGCGGTTTTGATGGTAGACGCAATAATGCATGTTGCAAAACCCTATTCAATACTGTGCTAATAAAGTGGTTAACCACTAAAACAGGGTTTTTTGTTTATATCTTGAAAATGAAATGGATTCGAGGGCTCAAATTTCAGGACGACAATGAGAAAAATACGGCCTTTCATCTGATATCAAAATCGATACTACTTCCGGGTAAATCAGGGGGGTCCCAAAGACGATCGGAACACGCCCCTTTAATTGTCATGTCTATAAGTCAAAATGCTGAATTAAACAGCGCATTTTTACCTTGTTAATCAGATTTTGATTGAGAATGCCCCACTCAAATTTGACGCACAATTCAATTATTGTCCGCGTTGAGCTGATCGACAGAATCTGAGTACGTGCAATTGACTGCCGAATTCAGTCCTTGACTACATCACACATTCTCCATCTTGTCCATCATAAAAAGTGCAACTTGACAGGGTTCTCTTCCGGTATCTTCCCCCAGGGACAACATCCGCTAACTTAGTTAACAAAGAAGTTTCCCTTTGTGTTGTAGAGATTTCCAACAGTGCATGAACGCATTATCCCATGATGTTAATCCCCCGAGTAAGCCACACACATACGTGGACAGCAGGCGATGCAGTTATGGTTAAACACATGCATGTACCTCCGCTTAACAACAACCGCAGACGGTCATTAACCTGTGACCTTTTGTAAGTGAACAGATATTTAGTGAAAAGTCTTTGTGATGAAATAATCGGTGTTGAACCTGTTTTAGTAACAGAATAACAACTACTAGATGAGCCAGATTTGAGGGGTTCCTTGGTAATAAGCCTGGAGAAAGAAAAAACAATAAGGTTTTAAACCCCACTCAACTCTCTTCACATCTATACAGATTTTCACTGATTATTTCATAATGAAATACATAAGGAGTAACCCATATTTGGATATGGTAATTCGGGCTGGTTCAGGTATCTGCTTGTGCTAAACTAATTTCCTAATATTGAAATGCAAAAGGATGTCAGTAACCTTGCCATTATGTTAACTATTAAGAAAGAAATAAAGGAGTTGCTCATGTTTATAAAGGTTAATGTGTCCGAGGTGGGAGTGGTAGTAAAAACATGAATAATGGGCGAGGGGAAGCGGAAAGGACCCTTATTCAAATTATTTTTACTGCTGAGGACACATTATTGGCATAAATATGGACATCGCACCCTTTATTCTATTGTATTATCCAAATAAATGAAATTATACAAGAAAAATGGCAATTCTTACTAAAATTGACAGTTGTTACGGCTTTACAGCGCGCGCGTCTCCTCCGCGTAAAGGTTAGCGCGTTCGCCTATAGTGATGGTGACACGCGCCGAAAAAGAATGTTCGTGTGCATCTCGCACTAGGGCGTAATCGCGACCCATTATTGCCAGAATAATGGGAGTAAACTAACCAATCACAGAGCGCACTTTGAATAATGGGCAGTAAAGTAATAGAATTACTTATAGAAGCTAGTGAAATGGCAAATGCAGGTATGATATGATTGAGATCCATTTGCATATTTGAAGGAAGAAAACTCATTATCATTATAAAGAAAACAAAATAGTCAATGTACTTCTCTCAAAAGTGGCACAGTGATAGAACTTGACAAGGTCATGTGCTTAGACTGTGGACATGTTTGATATTAATTAGCTCATTTGCATTATTTTAAAAACAAGTTAATTAAACCACAGTTAAACCAATCACAGAGCACACTTTGAATTAATGGCAGTAATAAAGGTAAAGAATTTACTTATAGAAGCTAGTGAAATGGCAATGCCAATTTGTCAGGACTTGGTAAATGTATTGTGTTAGAAGGTTTTTTTTGCCTTGCTAGATATATAGTGAGAATGCCACATTGCAGACAGTAATAGTGCAGAGGTTTAAGGTCGATCTTGGGTAAAATCATGGACTTTCTGATAGAAGTGTAACAATTGGTACACGCTTAAAGGGAATTAAACAGCGATATTGAGAGACAATAAAAAAATGTGGAAATGCATTGTTTTAAACTCGTATGAATAAATTAGGGATAAGTGTGTACAATTCCATATATTGCCTTAATGTAGGAAAAAAAAAAAACCCCAAATGTAAAAATCCAGTAATTTGAGGAAATTTGTCATACCATCCTCCCGCAAATAGACATACAGCAATGACGCCTCAATCTACATAAACAGCTGATTGTGGTTTACACCATCACAGAATAACAAAGATGTGTTTGAGGTCAAACTGTAATGATCATGGTGCACAATATCACACTTAAAATTTGGGATATGCACTGAGAAAGGCTTTTTTGATCTCAAGTCGATTCTTCATACGCAGTATAGAAATTAAAGAATCCGATAAAAAGTACTGCCTTGTCTTTAATACACGGATTCCAAGCCAACCACTTGCAGGTTATGTTAGCACATCTATGCCAGTAACAAGGATACAAAAATATGAATTTTGATAATTTTTTTTTTATGTTTCGGATTAGCAATCGCTGCTAATCCCTTTAAATATGGACCTTAACCAATCATTTCAAAATGGGATTAGACCTCTGGCGGCAGTGGTGGCCAGTTTTAAAATGGCTTCCGTTTTTTTTTTTACTGATTTCAATAATTTAAGATTTCCAATATAATTCCTGATCTTTGTGTCCTACCCCTGTTGGTGATTGCCAGGGTATCCAAATATGACATTAAAATATTTTTCTCTCGGTATTATTGTTCTTTCGCAATATGGCCTTGCGCCAATTTTGCATCAAAATTGGCACTTTTCTTCATATCTTGCTCAAAATGATATTTTACTTGATTTTTATGCCTAAACTGATGTTTTTAGGGCCAAGAAGTCAAAGGTCATCTTCAGCTTTTTAAGATTTTTTTTGGCCCCCCAACCATGTTTTGGGAGTGCCTATGGATCCTACAATGGATGATTCATGAATCCCCGGTCTGGATGGCCAACAAAATTAATACACTCTACAAACTAAACCATGAGTAATTAAATTTTTTGACATGGCACGGTGATTGACATGATGAGGTCATGGTGCTGTAAACATTTTAGACAGGTTATGAATATTATTGAGATCATTTGCATATTTGGAAGAAAACTTCATTAATCCATTATAAAGAATAAACCAAATAGTCAATGTACTTCTAAAGTGGCACAGTGATAGAAACATCGACAGGGTCACATGTGCTGTCTACTTTGGCAGGTTTTGAATTTATGGCTCATTTGCATATTTCCCAAATATTTAAAAAAAATCTTTATCCATTCTACAGACAAAATGATTAGTCTATGAACTTCTTCTGACATGGCCAAATGATAGAACTGAGGTCATGTGCTGTATGCTTTTTTGGACAAGTTATGAATATTAATGAGTTAATTTGCATATTTTAAAACCCAGTAATTAAACCACAGTTAGGTACCATATAATTCTTGTTTAACATCAGTTTTCAGGTCTGACATAGTGTTTTGCTTTTTACTGTGAGGAGCAAAGTGTCTACTGTAAGCACAATAAGTTAATACTTATTTTTGTGTGATGCTCATTGACACCAAATTTGGACATCGCTTATAAGAAAATATAATGCTACAACTATACTGTTCTTGACTCCTGGGACTTTTATCTATTGGGTCAGAGTTAAAAAGGATCAAATTCATAACAAGCTCAAATGATCAAAATTGCTTTGCCATCAGTAAGCATTCAGTAAAGACTCGCTGACCCCTCTGTGACCGGTGGGTATACTGCAGGGTTAAAGTCAAAATATATTTTCAGCATTAAAGAATTAATGATAGACTTCAGCATTATAGACTTCTCAAACCCCAACCAGTCAACAGGAACTGGCTCCACCAACTTCACTACATTTAGCTGCTGCCTCAGAAGAGAAGAAGAAACATTAAACTAGACAACTCCAGGATCCTATGCCCGTTAAGTTTATGATGAAGTCATATAGTGCACATGTCGAGTTGTTGGTGTTGACTTCTTTGACCCTAACGATGGCTCTTAGACGGGGTTACTGGGGACACTTTTTCACCTTTCATTGATTGCCTACAGTGGCATAGCTATGTAGGTTAATTAAGCTGCTGTTATATTGACCCCTAGAGACCCCATTTTGACCTTTGACCCCATTATGTGACATAAGAAATAGAGCTTTTCCCGGGGTTCTTGTGAAAACACATTTGGACATAAATATATAACAGAGATGCCAATCTCTCGATTTTAATCGGAAATCCGAATTATTTTTTCTTTTGGGATTTTTAAAATCCGATTTTTCTGTATTTTCACTTTTTTACTTTTTCCGATTTTTATTGTTTGATCGTAGTTTGAGATTTTATTTAACGGAATTCTGTTTATCATAATCTGTCTCTCAGACTCTGATGCACTCAAAAGTACATCGGAACATCGATCTAGAAATAGGTTTGCGTACATCGCGATTTTTTTTGATAAAGAGACTAGCATAAATGCAAAGCATGTCACCCTGGCATGCAAGCTTGCTCTATCAGAAAAAATCCGACGAAGCGACCCAAAATGAACATGACAAAATTGAATTTACAAGCCTTGGAAACAATTTTTTAAAAGACATCGAGAAGGAAAGGACACGTTTCTAATAGGTTTTACTCAAAGAGGAGAAAGGCGATAAACTTGCAGTTTTACATAGGAAGACAACTTCATTGGGTAGGTTTGGAAAAGTTGTTAAGTGACGGCAAGTCTTCAAAATGATCCATTCATTGCTGCAATTTTGAAGGATGATTGATGGTGCAATGCATAGTAGCTATCACTTGATTGCCAAGGAAATGAACGGCAAAGGAAAAGCCCCAAAGCGTGTCTTGTATCATAATCATTTAGTTTTATTTGGGCCTTTTAATACCTGTGAAAGTGATTTGATCAAACAAGCATGACTAGTAGTTGAGATCCAGAACTAAGGCTTTAGCCCCAATCTTCACATTTACAGTTAATTTGAACTCTTTTGCCCAGTGGTTCTTGTGAACACATTGACATAAATATCTACTTGGTTGATGATTATAGCGTTTTTGCATATTAATTAGATCATTTGCATATCTTACACGTGACCCCTGGGGCCAATATTCGGTCATATGATTCGTCTCGACATTATCCGCAACTTGCCAGACATCAGCTATCCAAGTGTTATCGATTTTGAGTATAGCATTTTGCATATAATTGATAAGGCCGCCATTTTGAATGTTAATGAGTTCCAGATATTAAATTCTGTGTACCAAGCTGTATACACGGACCAAAGACGATGCTCAGGCAGAATTTTCAGCAGTAGTGCACCTTATCTGTGAAGTAGGCTTCCAAAGATTTTAGTTTTTGACCTCCTATTGACCCATACGAGGGGTCAAAGGTCAAAACTATGTACACCCCGATTGTTAGCTTGCGGTCAGTGGTTCTTCTGACCGATTTTGGTTCAAATCGGCCCAGCACCGGTTGGCAGAAGAAGGCGAAAAAATCTGGATGTCAGAGAAGAACTAGACAACTACAGGAGACTATGCCCGTTCAGGTTGATGTGAAGTAGACAGAAGACTTGCAATGGACAGTGGTATCATGGATCAAGTTTTCTAAGATGGGCACCACAATAATACATTAGACTGATTCATTGGCGTTGAGTGTGGTTGAAATTGAGCTTACAAGCATGATTATCAATATGCATGATATGAAAATGTGTCAATTTCATTTTAAAAATATTTTTGACCTTTGACCCCTTAACGATGGTCACAGAGCGGGGGTTCACTGTGGACTTTTTTCACTTTTCCATTGATGCCACAAGATGGCACAGCTATTTGGGTCAATTAAGCTTCTTTATATTTGACCCCTAGAGAACCCATTTCGACCTTTTGACCCCACATTGTTGCACATAGGTAAATATAGCATTCTCAGTGGTTCTGGTGAACCAAATATGTCATAATATCTACTTTGGTTAAGAGTTGATCGCGTTTTGTGGGCCGCCAGCTATAGCTGGCAGGACCACTTAGCAATCCGTTGTGCGGTGTGTATGTGTGGATGTGTGATGTGGATGTGTGTGTGGATGTGTTGTATTATTGTGTGACACAAATTGTTAAGTTTTTTTAAATTGACCTCAATTGAAAAGGTTTAACTCAATTGACCAAACTTCGGTATAGGTGAACAATGCATCCTCATATGTTTGATGAGGTCAAAGGTCATGTTGAAAGGTCAAAGGTCATGTGCGGTCAAGGTGAAAAAGGGCTTAAAAACGTAAAAATGATCTAAATGGAAAAAATTGAAGGCATTGGAACCAAACTTTGGTCATGGGTGAAACATCGATCCCTCCATATGATGATGCGATCAAAGTGTCATGTGCCAGGGTCAAAGGTCATGGGGCGGCCCACAGCTTATAGTCTTTGAATATAGCGAGCGCGAAAGCCGAGAACCGCGAAATTCAGGTTGCATATTACTTAGGCTCCATTTGCATTATCTTGCTACGTGACCTCTATGGCCTTACTCTGTCACATGATTCGTCTCGACATTATCCGCAACTTTTGCAGCAGACAATCACCTATCCAGGTTGTATCGATCTTTGAGATATGCAATTTTGCCATAATTAGATAATGCCGCATTTTTGGAATGTTAATGAGTTCCGATGTATGAGTCTGTGTACAAGACGATGCTTCTGCGAAATTTTCGTAATGCAGCGCACCTAATCTGTAGAATTAGTGAAGCCTCAAAGATTTTTAGTTTGTTACCTCTATTGACCAACGAGAGGTGGTCAAGCGTCAAACTATGTTATACCCTTATGAAGCTTGGGGCAGTGGTTCTTCTGACCAATTTTGTAAGAAAATGGATTGATTCAGCCCAATTTATTGGTCGAGGCTATGAGTGCCAAAAAAATTGGGCCGGGACGCAGTCAAGCCCAATTATGTTAAAATCACTAGCGGACCCCCATAAATATTGGGCGCAAATCATCCAATTTATCAAAATTATCATGCGTACGATCCGATATTATCGCGTTATTGCGACACCTCAAAAGCCATAATAATGGTTATATCGGCCCCCCAAGGTTTGGCTATAAGAAGCAAAAAAGCAAAAATACTGATAACACGCAGAAGAAGAAGACGAATAGAGGCAAATTGTGCTCGAAGCGCACGAACCTATAGGGGGGATAAAAGACCTTTGACCCCATGCCGAGCACAAATTTTTTGAAGGTCTGAAGGTGCCTTCATATGCATAGTCACATGGACTCAACAAGTTGCATAATAGAAAATAGATTTTTTGGAAGGATTGTTTACATTAAGACCGGAAGTTGCCCTTTATTGATCATGTTACCCCCATTGCTTGAGCACAAAACTTTGGTGAAGGGTCTTCAATTGCTTCATATGCATGAGTCACGATACCATGGTACCTTGCAAATGACAGATCAAGATATGAAAAATTTTTGAAGATTTTTCACATTCAGAACGGAAGTGTCCCTTTCATGACCCCTTTCTTAATGGACCGTCGACAAAATTCTGTGTACAACCCCATAGGGGCTTGGGTGGGTGGTTCTTATGAACAAGTCTTGTGATTATTGCAATTGATTTGTGGAAAAAACAAGAAGGAATTTATAGAATTTTGACGAATGCCCCTTTAATCGGCCCACGTGACATTTCACCCAATTGCCGTCCACTCATAGGGTCTGGTTCATGGTTCTTCTGATAACATCTGCTGTCATGGCCACTTATTCGGTGGCAAGAAGAGAAGGCTTTTATAGAGTTCGCCGATAAATTTTCAAAGATGCCCCTTTAATTGGGCCCACGTGACCTTTGACCAAAGCTGGGTACACCCTATAGGGACCTTGAGTCAGTGGTTCTTCTGACCCAATTGTCGTGGCAATCGGCTATGATTAAAACCGTTGGGCAATAGTAGCATTTTGAAATGTGGGTCGGAAAAAAGGACTAGAGACATTTTTGTGCTCAAAGAGCACGGACCTTAGTCGTGGAATTTTTGCGCATTTGTAATTTTTACCTTTGACCTTAACCATGTCACCATAACAGGGTGATTGTAGACTTTATTTCTTTCATTAATCCCTACAAGTTGATTATGGTATGGTTAGTTTGAAATGTGGGGCAATTTGATATTTGACATATTTTGACCTTTGGGACCCCTAAAGGATGGGTCACAGAGCGGGGTCACTGCGGACTCTTTTTCATAATTCATCGATACCATACGGATGGCATAATTAGATAGTCAATTAAGCTTCTTTCAGATTTGACCCAAAGATGCCCCCATTTGACCTTTGACCCCATGTTGTGAGCACGGGTAATAGAGCTTTATCCAGTGGTTCTTGTGACCAATATGACATTTTACCTAATTTGTTGATGAGTTGATGAGGTTTTTGCCTATAATTAGCTCATTTGCTAATCTTACAGATGACCTTGAGCCAACTTCTGTCATAGATTTGTCTCAACTATATCCGACTTTTGCACAGACATCACCTATTCAAGTCTTATCGTTTTTGAGATAATAGCTTTTTGCATATTTAATTATATATGTCGCCATTTTGAATGTTAATGAACTCCGATCGTTTATATGACATCCTATATTAAGGATGGTTATCTAAGGATTTTGTGAACAAATTTGGAATCTATAGCTTGTTGTCTGTTAGGACAAGTAGGACTTTTGAAGCTTTTTACAAAATGCCAGCTACATTCCTGTTACATGACATTGACCCCAATCTGAGTACACCCCATATGAAGCTTGTGTCAGCGGTCTTCTGACCAACTTTGGTTAATAAAGGATTACGTTTGGTACTAGTAGTGATTTTAAGGAGCATTGGGAAAAGAAAAGAAGGAAATGCGGAATACAGGACCTTAGTCGTTGCAGGAATAGGTAGAAAACGCACACAAATACAGGAACTAGCCGTGCTTCGCACACGACTAGGTAAGGAGAAGACGAACAGCACACGCCAGAATACTATGCCAGTATTGACAGGCATAATAAACTAAACAGCCACAAGCAGCATGAATATCCCGTATTGAGGGCATAGTAGGAAGACTAAACAGCCTAAGCAGAATACTATGCCCGTATTGACAGGCATAGGAACTTTCTAGGAGAGTTCAGCATAACCAGAATACTATGCCCCGTTTAACGGGCATAGTAACTAAACAGAATAAGCAGAATACTATGCCCCGTTTCACGGGCATAGTAACCTAACAGCATAAGCAGACTCTATGCCCGTTTCACGGGCATAGTAAACTTAACAGCATAAGCAGAATACTATGCCCCGTTTCACTGGCATAGTAAGAATGGGGTATTCACTAAAATTCCTTTATTTATTTCAACTTTGTGCTTTCATGTTATTTGTTTTCTCCGTTTTATTATACAGTCTGTATACATGAACAATTATGACAGTGTACTTTTCAAGAACAGACAACACTTCCCCAGTTGATGCACATGATATAACGGTGGATAAGATGCGTGAACACGGACTTCTGAAATGCACCCTAAACAAGTATTCCACCGACTTAAAAACATACCCTAAAGAAGCCATTTTGTCGTTTTTTGCTAAACATAAAAAGGTCTCTTGTCAGTTTTTGCTACAGTACACAAGTAACCATGCATTGTGTTGATAATATACCCTTATTAACTGGGCTTTGCTCACTGCGCTTTACTTCCAAATTCAATATTTTTTTTTGATTGTGATCTCGTGTACATCACAATTTTAGGGATTATTAAAAAATCATACCTTTTCTCCAGATTTGGTGTTTTTGAACCCTAATCAATGTACGCGGCTACATCGCCTGTTGGAAGAAAAAAAGATACCCTTTTACGCGTTTTCTTGTTCACGCATCATATCCACTTTGAATACAAGTGGCCCCCCGGGTTAGTTAGCCAACCATGATTTGTTTGTCTCTGCTGAAGTTCATGTAGTTGTTGGGGTTAATTACTTAAGAGGAAGGCATAGTGTTATGCAACGTATAACCTTGAATTGTGTGGTACCAAGATGCAAAAAGACAGGAAAACCATTTCATATAAGTCCTAAGTATGCAAAAGAGATATTGCCATTTATTCTATCAAGTGCTACTGCACAACATCCATAGAGCACATGACTGAATCGATTGTAATACTCATTTATTACTGGGACTTCGTATAATGTTTACCCAAAAGAACATATGTAAGGGAGGGGGGTCATATAGGGTTCATTTATTTAGTGCCGGGGAATGGATTTGTGGGGGGAACCCAAAAATTTTTGTAAGAGAGAGGGGTGGGGAACGTGAAATTTTTCAATTCAACGAGCAGAGAGGGGGAACATGAACTTTTAAATGGGAAATCAGCATGATAAGGGGGGAATGTGAAATTTTGAATGGAAAGCGAGGGGGGAACGCGTAAATGTTACCGGAAAAAAGTTTACATCCTCCATTCCCCCTGGCATAAATAAAAGACTGCTCTAAGAAATAGCTATATAACTCTGGGCTGACTGAACTTGTCCTCTACTTGTCAAAGGAATTGTTAAAACCAAAAGAAACATTAGAAACAGAAATTAGAACTTCATCCTTTTGAAAATAACTTGGCAATTAGGATGCTAGAACATTCAAATTTCCATTGACAAGTAATCTCTGTTATAAAATAGAGAATATAATAATTCAATTTTTAAAAATTGCCAAAGAGAGATTGTGAGTGATCAGTTGGGGTGACTATTCAAATGGCCCTTGAGAGTATTTTTTAAGCATCTGTATTTTAGTAGTTGTGTTTGGTAGATGTGCATCACAAATCTGTCAACAGACAGAAATTAAATCAACGTGTTGCAGCACATGAACCCCCCCCCCCCCCCAACGCTGCATTCCAATCAAATTATAAAAACTGTAAGAAACAGTGACTTTACAAGGCATGATGTCGCAGTTTCAGTTCCGAAAATTAGTCGCCGCGTAGTCAGGTTGCCGCGACCATTCACCGAGGCAGGAAACTTGTGCAAAATGCGGCAAGGCAAAGTCACAGCACTTCGCGGTGAGGTTAGAATTGATATTTAATAACCTGTTGCGGACCATGTATACTCTGATCACACACCACCAGTCAGACATCGCTCTCTGTTTAATAAAATGGCTTGCAATCCAATGTATTTATTTTGTTCTCAAGGTCGGTGGACAAACACTTGACACTGGTTTAGGGGAGATTGGGCAGAGCTGTAAAAGGTGTAATCACGTGCATTGGATCTGGTTTACGTGCTTCTCAGATTTGTCTGTCTGAGATTCCTAATATTGGCATTTGTCTTTTGTAGGCTCTGCTTGTGGCAAGGGAAGGATATATTGGTCAATAAATGTGTTGCGTTGTATCATTCATCCTACAATTCCAGTCCGTCTGGTGTTCAGACGCAGGACTTGCCCCTTAAACATATTTGAATTTAGTATCTTTTATTCTGTTGTGTATTCATACAAACATCAACGTAATATGTGATGGATATGGGAAAAACCGCCACATGTCGCACAGGACAGTTTTGACAAAATAAAGAAAATGCTTCTTTAAAATTGTTATGTTGTACTTTATTTTTTGTCAGACTGTAAAGGAAAAAACTTTTGATATGTGATCATAGAGGAAAGAAGTAAAGTAAAAGTTTATGCAAACTTATATTCAAAAATCTTCCCAAGATAATCAAAACTCAAAATATAAATGTGGCGGGTTTTCCCAGAAATCGCATCACATATGAGATTCTATCTGTTGTTACTAGTCTGGCATGGTTCTTATATAAGCAAAATGTGTGCTAATTGGCCCCAAAGTGCAGTGTATGTTAATTAATTGGTTTGATGGTTGTATGAAATCAAAAGGAAACATTTTTCTGCGGGCCTTAGGGTGTGAAAGAAAACTTTTCTGATACCAAAATTGGTGGGGGGGGGGGGGGGGGGAGGAACCGGGGGGGGGGGGGGAAGGACACAGAATGTGATTGGTTGCCCCACATTTTAAAAACTCTAAAGCCAGTGGCAAGAAATCCATTAGCAGCCTGACAATCACTTATATATACCACATATACACTATTCCTATTTTATGGCAATTTGCTAGTCCACCTCTAGTTCACTAAATCTCTTAAATTGCCATCTATGTTTAAAGCCAATAGCAGCCGATTTCTTAACAATGTAAACAATCGCGCCCCCTATTTTTCATCAGTATTTTTTTGCATGTGTTGGAAATGTTGACAGTAAAGACCCCTGTAAGTGGCTAAGCATACCACGTCATTTGTCAGATATTATGATTTTTATGCTTTGTTAATAATATAAAAGTAGGGATCAGGAAACTGCGCTAAATGGCATTTCAAAGGACCGCTTTTAAATGCCGAGTGTCTGTTTTTTACCAAGAAAAGTAATATAAGCGTTGATAGGACCTAACACTAGCAATTTAGAGACAAAGGGCAATTTGGAATTTGGAAAAAAAATGACTGATAGTGGCTTTAATTCATGATGAAATTACGACCCACAGTGCACTATTTAGGGGTGACCCAACCTCAAACTACATAAGTTATCAATAGAAACAACACACAAGTTGTAATCAAGATATACACTGCCCTGGAATGGTGCCACGAAGAGAAGATATCAGTAGCTTCCACAATGGCCTTCTATTGGAGGAGTTTTGACAAGTAGTCAGTGAATCGTTAGAGAGGAAGACACATTCTTAAAATGCAAGTTAATAATAGTGATAGTTTAGCCATTTTCATC
>JAMKCH010001933.1:0-79400 GCA_023653785.1 Ophioderma brevispina
ACTTCCTTATTTAACTCCGCGCTCATCAATTATAATAAATAATACGTCGATTTGCCCCCTACTACTACCTGCATGCGGACTAGATGTCTTCCGTGCTGGTTTGCCGTCTGACATGCGTGCGAGTTTGGTGACCTATGTTAGAAATTATTGGTTCTTGGGGAATTTTAGCTTGTACTTTGGTGTGATGTTTTTGTATTTCCTAGTGATAGTTTTAAATGTGAACGAAGCATGCATAAAAGTTGCCATTTTTTTCCCATAGACTACAGTGTACGAGTGAGTTAGTGTATCTATAATACTATAAGTATAACCTAAGAAACCACGTTTCTCAATCGAAATGTTCACCAGCACACTATTATTGTTGTTGGTATAATCTATTCCAATATTTTAAATGGTTCAATTCTTCTTTTTCTCTATTTTCCGTCCGTCCTAACTGGTTTGTCCACTGTCGTTTTTTCTACAGTTTAAAGATTTCCTTTTTCTTTTCAAGACTTTGCCTCAAATACAACAAAGCTCATAGAATTCGCCACCTGAGATATCCTCGCGTAGGTTTAGATGCAGAACACTCGCTCAATTGGCTAGACTAGCTTCATACTTGATTAATCTGATCTCATGGTGGTCATCATTATGATTGGCATTATCGTTAACGGACAAGGTCACGCTCCGTAAAAGCTAAAAAATCTCGTAAACTACGGACTTGCTGCTGTACTTGAAATATTCAATATGGCAAATTGTATTCCGGTTATATACCTAGATGTGGTCATGGGTTCGGATGGTTGGCAGTTGGGTGTAATAATCGCAATTAGCATAACATAGGTCTGCTTAAGTCTTTTATGAACAATTCCGTATCTAATATTACGGAGTCGGTATTTACAGGTCATATCTAAAGTGCAGGTATAACTTGTTTAATATAAGAACTCACATACAATTCCGTTACAATGACTGCTGGTGCTTGATGTGTTAATCCACCTGGCCAGGTCTATACAATAATACAACTAAGTGATTTTCAAATAGGCCAAAAATCATGCAAAATACACGCAATTAGCTACAGTGAATGGCGGCAATATGGTCATGAAGCTGGCTGACAGGCAGGGTGAAACTAAGATAGTGACGATATGCCAGTTACTCATCCATTTTCCCCTAATGTAAACATCAAACTTATTTTCTAATAGGTGAAAGTGATTTTTTTTTTTAGTTTAAAGTTAATTGTAATTTATTAAAATGTGTTTTTTTGTCCCCTTTAACGTGTTAACAATACGTACACAGTTACTTTGCGTCATTTGAGATAGGTAATCATGGATCCACTAACATCTCAGAGCTGATATTACCTGATGAGTTTCCGGGTGAAACTCAGGAAGATATCGCAACATCTGTAATTTTGAAACCTCAACTACAATGCACAGAAAATAGTCCATTAAGTTGATGCCAAGAATTAAAATTACCAGCGAGGTAGGTGGGATTCACTGACCTCTTCACGTGGATAGCGGCGGTCTGAGTCCCGATTGAAACAACAGGAGTTGCTTTTTCCCTCTCAATATGGCAGCGGAAATATGCATACACCTTTCGGTGCCCTATTGCTCCACAAAGATGTAAATTGTTTACAAATCTTCTTTAACTAAACTTTGACAATAAGTAAGCCATATTACGAAGGGCAAAGCAACTTCATGTGTTTCAATCGCCGTTGTTCAAAACGGTGCGCAGTGTTGGAGGTCAGTGGTTTTTGATGGGGACACGATGCCTGTACTCATACTGAAACGCTGGGCCGTTCTTTTCATCCCTCGATCCATGAACAAAAGAATTTCCAACATTTCATTTACAAGTGCTTGGTAAACTTACCCTCCATAATCACCTATATAAAAACCACTTGTGACCTCTAATCCCGTGTGACAGGTTTTTTTTTTTTCCGGTTGCAGTTCTATTGGCGCGAGAACTAGCAGACAGTTGTAACACATCTCAGACTAACAAATGTTTAGACAACCTGACAGGGACACATGAAACGTGATTCTTTTGCAAGTGGTGCCTAACGCGACTGATCTAGACACCGATTACAAAGGGGTCAATTATTTAAATTGATCCTCTCATGTTGAAAACTATACCAACGTTGTTTTGTCTAACCAAAACGATACGGAAAAGGTTGACTTTTTAACTATATGCAGTTGCCAAGCCTAAGGTTTTGGAGTTGTAGGCTAAAAACGGGGAACGCGTCAAAAATCAATAAAAAGGGTCAATTTCAGTTTGTACATGGTCAAATTTTACAGTTACTCCCACTTGGATAAGAGAAATGGTACAAATTATTTGTGGGAGGCTCATAGGATTTAAAAATAAGGACATAAGTGTTCAACAGAACTCTCACAATGCTTAGTTAACCAAGTACGGCACCAAAAGTCAACGTCCATTGCATCCATTGACTGACGTGTTTTTCCCTCTACTTCGGTACTAAGCATTTCAGCCAGTCCAATTGACAAATACCCCTCATGGATAAATTTAGTCCCCTATAAAGGCAGTAAGCAACATTTTCATTGGACAATTCTCACTAGGATGCCAATATAGTATATCTCCTACTATCCCTCCCCGCGGGGAAAAAGTTACGAACTACCGCACTACCGTATCTCATATCGTTCCTTGCGTAAAGTTCACAGCTTAGCGCGGATGCATACGCGGACATTATATTCATAACGATAAGCCTGATCTTCACTGGTCAAAATGGCGTCTGCTGTTCGGATTGGTGCAGTTGGGTGTAATCGCAATTAGCATAACATAGGTCTGCTTAAGCTTTATGAAACAAATTCCGTATCTGTATTTACGGAGTCGGTAATTTTACGGGCATATCTAAAAGTGCCAGGTATAACTTTGTTAATAATAAAGAACTCACATACAATTGCCGTTACAATTACTGCTGTGTGATGTGTTAATCCACCTGGCACCAGGTCTATAGAATAATACCTAAGTGATTTTCAAATATGCCAAAAAGCATGCCAAATACGCGCAATGAGCTACAGTGAATGGCGGCAATTATGTCAATGAGCTGGGCTGACAGGCAGGTGAAACTAAGATAGTGACGATATGCCAGTTACTCATGCAATTTCCCATAATGTAAACATAAAAACTATTTTCTAATAGGTGAAAGTGATTTTAGTTTAAAAGTTAATTGTAATTTATTAAAATGTTTTTCTTTGTCCCCTTTAACGTGTTAACAATACGTACACAGTTACTTTGCGTCATTTGAGATAGGTAACATGGATCCCACTAAAATCTCAAGAGCGGATATATACCTGATGACGTTTCCGGGTGAAACTCCAGGGTAAGACATATCGCAAATCTGTAATTATTGAAACATCAACGTAAAATGCAACAGAAAATTAGTCCAGTAAGTTGATGCCAAGAATTAAAATTACCAGAGTAGGTAGGTTGGATTACTGACCTCTACACGTGGATAGCGGGTCTGAGTCGCCGATTGAAACAACAGGAAGTTGCTTTTTGCCCTTCTCAATATGGCGCGAAATAATGCATACACCTGTTGGTGCACATATTCCACAAAGATGTTATATTCTTATACAAAATTCTTTTAACTTTGACAATAAAGTGAAGCCATATTAAGAAGGGCAAAAAGCAACTTCATGTGGTTTCAATCGGCGGCTGTTCAACGGTGCGGCAGTGTTGAGGTCAGTAGTTTGGATGGTACACGATGCCTGTACTTATACCTGAAACGTGGCGTTCTTTTCATCCATCGATCCATGAACAAAAGAATTCAACATTTCAGGTACAAGTGCTTGGTAACTTAACCTCCATAATCACCTGATATAAAACCATTGTGACGCTCTACCAAGTATGAACGGTTTTTTTCCGGTTGCAGTTCTATTGGCGCGAGAACTAGCAGACATTTGTAACACATCTCGACTAAAAAAAGTTAGACAGCCTGACAGGGACACATGAAACATGATTCTTTTGCAATTGGTGCCTAAACGAGACTGATCTAGACAAAGATTACACAGGGGTCAATTATTTAAATTGATCCTATCATGTTGAAAACTATACCACGTTGTTTGTCTAACCAAAACGATACGGAAAAGGTGTACTTTTTACTATATGCAGATTGCAGCCTAAGGTTTTGGAGTTGTAGGCTAAAAACGTCAAAAATCAATAAAAAGGGTCAATTTCAGTTGTACAGGGTCAAATTTTAAAGTTACTCCGACTTGGATAAGATAATGGTACAAATTATTGTGGAGCTCATAGGATTAAAATAAGGAATAGTGTTTGACTCTCACAAATGCTTAGTTACCAAAGTACGGCCACAAAAGGTCAACGTCCATTGCATTCAATGTGACCTGACGTGTTTTCCCTCTACTTCGGTAACTAAGCATTTCAGCCAGTCAAAATTACAATACCTCATGGATATTTAGTCCCTATAAGGCAGTAGCGACATTTTCATTGGACAATTCCACTAGGATGCCAATATAGTATATCTCCTACTTCCCCGCGGGGAAAAAGTTACGAACTACCGCACTACCGTGTCTCATATCGTTCCTTGCGTCAAAGTTCACAGATTAGCGCGGATGCATTACGCGGATAGTATATTCAGTAACGATAAGCCTGATCATCACTGGTCAAAATGGCGTCTGCTGTTGACATCAATTGCTGAAGGTTATTTGTGAGTCGCAAAATTAAACGTCATTCTATATTATGATAACACACAATCATAACAGTGGTAAGCCTCAGATTATTGTTTGCAACATGTTGGAGCAAGGATTCATCTTGTTTGGGTGTTTGTTTATTTCTTCTTTAACCTGGGGGGCATCAGTCAGAGTCAATACAAATAATAGCCTCTGTCTTCCCTGAGGCCCAGGTTCACATAAAAAAAACAATACAGTTATTAAATACACGTTATTAAAATATACAGACTACTAGCAAATATAACCTTAAAATATTACAAATCCATAATCATAATACAATACATATTACCGAGGGCCATTACAAATCAAAACAATATGAATATACAGTAAATATTTTTCCTAGCCAAATATTAAACACGAGAATCCAGTGGAATACTGTTTCAGTGGAATGCATCGTTAAAAGATAATTTTGTAATGTTTCTGTATGACTGCCGTACAGCTCTACAGCCCAGAGTCCTGGCAGTACGGTAACCGTGAAACGCTGAGGCTACAATCCAATCCTCGCAAAAAGACTTGGTACACTTTAGAGACGCTAGTGATAAGCGTTTCCCCACTCCCCCATGCAATGTTGAAAACGTTAACAATGCACCACTCCCCCGGCATGTTCCAAGTTCACAACATTAAAACGATGGGAAAGGAAGGGAAAAGTACTGGCTTAAGTACCAACTTTCTCATAAAATTCATCCACTACATATACAAAATAAACATTTTGTTTTGCGGTGTTCCAAGGACTTTCTTCGAGTACTTGAGTTGGTTAAAAAACTACTGTCTCTTGGGTTGGATTGATGGGACCTACCCTCTCGTCCCTATTTCCCTTATTTTAATCCTTCCCCTGACAACACGTTACTGTGCAATGATTGTAATGTAACGAGGTGCACATTTTTGAAATGAAAATTCATTCAATTTAAATTTCATTTACAGGGAGACTTGCAAAAAAGGATCCATACTAACAACATGCAGAAATGTTGCTGAAAGAGCATTCCTTACAAGTGTACGCAGCAACAGAGTAAGTATCTTGAAAGTGTAACCGTTTCAATCCTTGTAGATTATGTATAGGTTATGAAACATGATGATGATGAATGACAATTATTTTACAATACAATTACCCTTCGATACCATTTTTGTAAAATTGGAGCCCTTCGCAATTCAACACAATATTATTATATTGTTTTCTTTGCAAATATTTGTTGAATATACAAAAACATCTGTTTCTGACAAAATAGGTTGAGAAGAACATTGCTTTTTGAAGTTATGTCTAAAATTGCCAAATTCTCCATTGACTTTACATGTAAAAATTAAAATCCATGGAACCAATATCAAAATTCATTTGATATGAAAATGCTTGCCAGAATCGCTTTGAACAGCCAAAATGGCCATAGAATCCACTCGTTTAAATAGAGATTTGAAAAAAAGTATTTGCCCACTCCTACTAAGATAAGGATTGGCTGGACTCGTAATGCATACTTGTTGTGAATATGGTCATGCATGATTATGACATTCTTTAAACATTTGCCAATTTTTAATCTCAGTCCGACTATAGTGGTCTGCTTGGCTCAAAAGGTTGAAAATAAGTCTAAACAATTTGTTTTTCAACTTTTTCACATGCATGCACTTTTTATTACAATATCTTTAGAAATTCCGCCTGCATTTTATAGCAATATTTTGAAAAACTAACAAATGACATTTGTCTACATTTACTTGATAGGGATGTTCTCCACTTGGCCTGTGTGGACAACGTGAATGCAGAAGAATGTGCCTTTGCTAATAAACCTAAGTGATGAGCCTAACGCTATATATTTAAAATCAGCGTAATAAGCAGCTTTAATAACATTAAATATTTACCATTTTTGGGACCTTTTCTTAAAACAAAGCAGCCGAAAACCATTTTCCCTCTTCACTTTTTTCGGGATCACCCCGGCCTTTCCCTATGGCCAAAAAAATGTTTGATCGGCATGATCGGATGTTTAAACACTAAGGACTATGACAGGTATGCCTAATATGACTTCTTACTCTAGCTTTACGGTTTGAATTGTTCAGATATGTTAATTTTATACATAATTATTTAATATTTTAAGTGGTACAAAGAAATAAATATGTTCACGCAGCTGCAAAGATTAAAAGATTAAAACTGTTCACCAACATCGAAATGTTGCAGGTGTCATGAATGTAGAGTCCTTTGATGGAGAGTTCTAGGACACATCCGTCTATTGTGTTCTTCGGTGTGGATTGTACATATCATTTGCTTCTATACAATACGCCTCATCTATAAGGTCAAGGTAGGACCACTGACCTCTACACATGGATAGCGGGCTGCCGCACAGTTGAATGGTCGCCGAGTGAAACAACAGGAAGTTGGTTTTTGACCTATACAATATGGCGGAAACAATGCATACACCTGCCGGTGCACATATTCCACACAGATGTTCTATTGTTGGTCAAAAACCAACTTCCTGATATTTCAATCGGTGACTGTGACCCGCTATCCATGTGTAGAGGTCAGTGGGTAGGACAAACTAGGACACCCTAACATGGTCGATATTATTAACATCTTGGGGAGGTACATAACAGTGTACCTCCCCAAGATGTTACTAATATCGCCCATGTTAGGGAGGTACATAACAGTGTGAGTGGGTGGGCCATGGCAACCCAGCTAATTATCTGCTCCAGGCAGCATATTATCTGGGCTAAAAAGATTAAATCTGAGTATGACTATTTAAAACATCGGATAATAACCAAGTAACACTAACCAAACATCGTGCCAGAATGATTATGTAACATGCACCTGGCGACTTTCCTGTCTGTTTTCTTAAGCGCTCTTCCGGTTGCTACCGTAAGGCGTCTTGTTGTTTGGTGAAAAAAATCCCATTTCCTGTGCATAGAAAGGACCGCACCCTTAAACGTTTATTTCATGTGTAAATTTAGAGGACACTTTGGAAGTATTATTGTAGCTATGTTCCTTGTAAAATCAATCTTTATTAAAAATCACCAAGTCCGTACACTGTTGCCTAAAAATAGGTTAAGAAAAATACAAAATCATGACTTTTGAAGACCTTTCATTTTATGCAATTGGACCTGAGAAAAGTTTTGCAAGTTGTCGATTTGAGTGAATTATCGAACATTTTATAGTTTGAAATTCCCCATGGAGAACAGCTATGATATGTACGCCGTAGTCCCTCATGTACCAGTAAAAACTACACTTTCAACAAACAGTTTGTTTAACACTTAATTGACCAAGGGGGTCCTAGGGACCCTCCCAAATTTGTTTTCCCGCGGGCGGCTTTACGCGTGTATTTTTTTTGATCCGAAATTTTTTGTAATTGTCTTATTTTTAAATGCGCTTCTTTTCATACCAAATAAATAAATCTGGGTCAGCCGTTTAATTGATTTATTAGGGAGTGTTTCCATGGACCCCACGGGCACTAACGGAGTCATCCTGAAGATATTTTTAAAAATCAAAAACCACCCAAAAAAGAAATAAACCCACATGAAATTGTGAAAAATATTATATAAAAACAATTATTAGTAACGGTAAAAAGGGAAGGGGGATAACCCTTTTATGTGGCTGAAAACAAAACAATTTCAATTGTGGCACGTTGCTAAACGCGGCTACTGTAAACAAAGCCTATGGGAAAACTACGCGGGTACTTTGCCCCCCGTAAAAATACAGGAACTCCCTAAAACTGCATGTTTGTTGTCAAATATATGTAATTTGGTCTTCTAGAGTAGATATCAACCTAAAATAAGTTTTTCAAAAAGTTTGATGAAGCGCAAAGCTCGTTTGCCATTTGCCGTCTTTTTGCCCATTTTCCGCGTGTTTTGAAAGACAATTTTTTCCCCTAATTTGCCGCCCAAGTAACAATTTCATGGTTTTTATTGCTGATTTGGGGTTTGTTGTTTAAAAGACTCTGCACATGTGGGTAAATTTCGTACAAAATTCCCCCGGGAAAGTGGTGTCGCTTAAAACCCCTTGGTACCCATTGCTATACAAATTGGCACAGGAAACCAAGACCTGCATTATAAGATCCCTCTGGAGTTCGATATGAAACGTCTCCATTGTTTGCCGTATCAAGCCCTGATAACAGAGTGGTTGGCTTCAATTGATAGAGCGAACAGCGTATGTTCAGGTGGTTTCGTCTAATCTCATTCTGTAGCCATTTTCCGAGGCCTTAGGGAACTGGTGAAATGCATTTCCAGGGTTCGGTTGTCCGAGCTTGTGCTCCCTGCACGATGCACGGGGGGGGGGGGGGAACCCTCTTTTGTTAGTAAAAATGGTACCAAGGGTAGAAATTGCCGCAGATGGTTGCAACAACGCTTGTTTATGGTCATTTTTACCACATCATTTTTTTTTTATTTAGGACGACACAAACAAACCTACTGTATTGAAGCTGTAAACAAGTTCGATGTATGCGTAATCGATTCTAGTCACCGAACGGCCCTTCGCGCCTGTGTAGTACGTACATTCCTATTTATGCAAAAACTGAACGCGGCTATTATCGCTCTCGATCAGGCCACGGCTGACTTGACCTAAGTTTAAAATGAACCGCGTTTGCAGTAGACACCAACCGAATGCAGTACATCTGTGTGGGTGGGTACCGCGCCGCAACTGACCCTTCTTATTCAAAACACAATTCTGCGCAAATAATTATGACGGCAACCAATACTCCCATTGTATTGTTCCGTTCCACTGCGAAAAATAGCCATACATAATTTGCAATGTCCGCGTAGTAAACGTTCCCTGTCACCCTGCATGATGAGACAGTGTGTTCAGAATTGACCAAGGACACCGACTCAATAGTCATCTCACTAGTAACATTATATCGCGCATAATATACATTATTTAGGAGTATTTTTTCACCCCCATTTTCTGGATTGACTCATGGCGCAACTTTACGAACACAAAAACAACACCAACAATCACAAGGAAAGTCTGCTTTGAATTTTGTTTCCACTTGCCAATAGCCGAGACCATCCAGGATTTTCCTTATCAATTGCGCATATAATTTTGAACCTCCTAAGGTCTAAGTCTCTCGAACGTCATGACACACATTGCAGAATTTCTGCAATCTCCCCAGCTGTATCCCAAGTATGACGTCACCATTCAGTAATAAGAGTAATGAGCGGCGCTCTTCATTTGTAATTGCTACGAAGTTTGTTCGGTGGCAGAAACTTTATGTATCATATATAATTTAGAAAAATACATCGCGGTCCCCCGGACCGCGAGTGTCGTCTGTCATCGTGGTTTGTGAATATGGCCAAAGGTCACATGAGTCACCGAGGCCACAATAGGTCCCCCCAACATGTCACCCCACCAGGTTTTGGCCAATCCGGCAGTGGCTTTAACAAACCGGCAGACTGTAAGTATCTGCAATGTTCATGATCACAAGTGGATATTCCTGGATCATTCGGATGATAACATGTATATGTTTTTAATCGGTAGACTATGTCACAACATCGGATAAAACGTTACATTGTTAAAGATTATCATGCTTGGCTGATTAATGTACATGCCCTATCGATTTGCATTCCTGATTCTGAAAGCCCCCCCCTCCCGATTTTCTGGATCTGTATAGGTTTGTCGGCAGTTTCAACATTTTTAGGGTCGTACGTCGCCAATTTTATTGGTCACGTACGTGGGAAAAAAAATATGAAGTCCGAACAAAAATGAGCCCGCATATAGTGATATCACGTGAGGGTGAGATGTGGAAGTATGTAGAGTTTTTCTGGTTGAATTCGGTTAGGTTCGGTGCTTCTCTGGTGTCGATAGGTAAGGTAATTACAGTCCAATATGTTCTGGGAAGTAAGAGAATCTGTATGTGTCCTGATTAATCCCTGGGTCTATTACCTACCATGGGTCTGTTGATTTCCGCTCTAAGAAGGTACTGGTCTGCTTGAATAACCAACTATTCCGTGAATTATTTTATCCTGGTCTGCTTTTGTTTTGATGTAGATTTTCCGTTTTGGTAGTTTCTTACGACTGGCTTTGAAATTCCCTTCAACTACTATACACAATGGTTATCACTTATTCCAGTTGATCCATTAGGCTCTAAACAGCTGTCATTATTGGTAACAACAAGGTCCAAGACTTTCTTTCCTCTGGTCGGTTCAGTCCCCATTTTGTCGCAGCCATTTTCTTCACAGCCTGCAGCAACAGTTCTGCTTCCTCCATAAGGCCAGTTATTCGCTATGACAGAAGTTTGTATCCAGTCACTGTTGGGTTGGTTCACATACACATAATATAACCTCGAGTTGTCATTTTAACAGGAAATGGCAGTTTGGGGGTGAATAAACTACTATATCTATCATTTATCCTGTGAAATCTTATTGCTAATGATGTCTGTTTTGATGTTATGAGCGGGAAAGACGTGCCCCATTTTAAGAAGTCGACCAATATATTAAGAGGCTTACAACATCCCGTTTTTAGCGCTATAATCAAAACGGACTGAAATATCGTGTGTTCCACCCTCTTTTTCCACACCGAATAAATGCTGTATTTTTTTCTTGTCGCGCAATACCAATACAGATTCCATTGCAACATTAGGTCGTAATTGTACAAAAGTACGCGTATTTATTGTACATCTTCTAGGTGAATTTTCTAGGGACACATGCACATGCTAGCCCATTAGGTACCACCTGAATTGATAAGTTTGCTGCCCAAAAAAACCAAGATTATCTGACTTGTGGGTTTATTGGCATCAGAAAATAGCAGCCTTAATGTCTTATGTATGCCAAAAAGCAATTCTTTGTTATCATAAGGCCGTCTCAAAAGTTCCATCTTTAAGTGATGGTGTCACGCCTACTTTTTCTTCCATTAGGCAAAACATTGGAAACAAATTCACCATCTTAATATGAAGTTTCCTCATTTTTTGGATTCTAATTGCTGCAAGCTGTGCATCATTCTCAAACTCTAAATTGTACAGCCCAGCAACTGGTTGGCAGTCACCCTCACTATCAGTGGTGATTTCTTTCCATATTTTGAAAAGTTTGCCAATTCCCTGCCTCTAAACAGGGGATCTCGGTTACCTCCTGTTTCATATCGTTTGGGGTCCATACTGACGGCTCTTCTGTCTTCTTTGTCCACGACCACGTGAGCCACGAGTTCTGTCTACTTGATGACGACGGTCAGCTGAGTCCTATCTTTGGCGGTTTGAGTCAGCATGACTTCTTCGTTTAACCCCTCTTCATTGCCAAATTCTGCTAATGATCGGCGTGGCCCAACAAACCTAGTGCGTTAAGTTTAAATTCCAAGTAATGCTATCTCTTCCATTCTTCCAAGTCCTGGCCCGAACCATCAAAAATGTCCAAGGCTTGGGCAAGAGAACATCCGCTTTGGTCCAACAGGCTGGAATAATCTGCACGTTTTCATCAAATGTTCTCGTCTTATGATCGAAAGAGATTCAAAAGGTACGCATCCACCCTCACAATGGTAGCTTCTTCTTCTTATTCTGAGGTCGTGAAATATTGTTCATGGTGTCTTTCACCTGATCACAAGGCATGACATCGCCAAGTAGCCCATTGACTAGTTCCCCCTAATCTTTCATTTTCCTATGTTCTTTCCAAGTTGATCTGTATTCTTTGAAATCTCCCCGACTGTCTTAAACTCTGAAGGGGGTTTTGCAAAATCATTGTTACGATCAGCACAAGGTTTGTCACTACTTCATAGGACTGTTGGATCTCAGTTTCCATTTTTTCTCCCAGCCCACGGCTGAAGAACCTGTTGCGCCGGTTGAACACCGTAATGGTCCAATCATCTGCATCGTAACCATATCTCCCATTATCCGAGTCATAGTCATTTTGTACATCATCAAACTCATCTTCATAGTCAGTCATAAATTCTCCTCACGGTCCAGAACTAGGCTTGTTTTGGGTTCTTTTCCAACACACGTGATTTTTTCTGTTTCTCTGCCATTCCTCTTCATCTCAGCCTTCAGCTTTTGCATTTATTTTACTAGACTTTTATCACTGTTTGTAGCATCACCACCACTACAACTTACAAGTAGCGGATTTTTCATCTGTAAGGGCGGTCCCTTGACTTTGTTCTTGTTGGTCAAGTTTGAGCGATTATGATGTGGCAAAGCTGTTATTTGCTCTTATTCCGTGGCATTCTTCGAATACGCCCTTTGTTCGATGTTGCCGACGCGCCATTTCCCTTCGGTTAGTCGTGCTACCCGAGTTTGCCAAATTCGGCATACTTCCCGCGGAAGCATTTTCGGTCACGCCATACTCGTCAAGTGTTTTTTTTCCTTTCTTGGCCATCTTTCTGGCCGACAGAATCATCTTTCTTGGGTTTGGGTGACATCCTGGGTTTTAAATCTCTACGAAGTTGTCGCCAACCTTGATATATTTGCGTAGGCTCTATGTGCGCCGATCAACTTTGAACAAATTCGGGCCGAATTTGCAGTCGCGGTTTTTCCATGCACGACTCCATGCACTGATTTATGCACGCACTCATGCTATCTCAATGAATTTCCCTTCGTTGTACAGGAGCACCAGAGAATCAATGTACGAATTCTCATGTTTTTGGGGGGTTTTTTGTTGCGGGTGCCCATTCATTACGTTTTTGTACGTTGTGTCCGGACGGACCTTACTAAAATGTCTGATCTCGTCCTTATGAGGCTGCTTTTGGTCTATCACTTGTATTCCATGCAGGATTATATGTTAGGATACGTAACTTGTCAGATACATGCACAAATCTGATTTTGATAGTTACTGATTTAGCAAATCACTTGATAGTGCTTTAATGCCACGGGTATAACGTTGATGGTACGCGTTATCAATGTGCACAATAATATAACTATGCCTGTCTGAAGATTTTATATTCGGCTCAAGTCCTCCTTCAAAGATTCAACCACGATTTTTCAATGACCATTTGCACGATCTCCCGAAATGCATCTCATCGGTGGCCATTTCCATCCGTAACTTTTACGCAGCCCAGTCGGCTAAAAATACCCTATCTGTGACGTTGCACTATATTGTTTAATCGTCCGTTCAGTGACAATGTAGGACAGTACGATCGAAAATATCACGTTTTGACGTGGAATTGCAACACCAGTGCCTCGATTGTTTTTGTTCAATATATTTGTTCTACATTTTTGTAAGATTAACGTAAGGTACTTTGTGTTGTAATTTTAGGCACTGATCGCGACGCGAACGAACAACCAATTTTTTTGTACCATACCTCTGGTACAAGTTCGCCGGATGGAAATGGGCACCGAATAGCATGCAATTTTTGGGATCGTGCAAATGGTCCTTTGAAGTATCAGAGAAACACCAGCATTAAACATTTAAAAGCTTACTCAGAGATTCAAAATATTTTTGTATAGTCATTAAAAATAGTCAACCAGAACTAAAGATAGTTACCTAAAATGCTTAAATTCAGAAATTAGAGATAATCGGGCTTTTGGTTTTCAAGCAGTAAACATTTATGCTCAGTGTACAGTGCCATAGGATTACTGTGTATACCAAAAATTCCGGATCCTGAATTTTATAACAAATTTGTGAATTTTTATCTTCAGGAGTGTTCGATTTGAACTTATTCACACAGTAAGTTAGTATGTGGACACACATTGATGTTCTGTGCAAAAACCCCGATTTGTTTGGAAAATTGAGTGCGCCTTCATCCGGCAATCTCTGAGTCGCTTTAATTTGAACACACAAGTTGCTTTGACGCTGCAAAATATAATTCCTCATCACAACATTGGAGAAATAATGTAGTTCTTATATATTCAACACATAACGCAACCAAGTTTTATTTGGCCACACCTTATAAAGATAATGCCAATTATGGCATTAATTAGTCTTTATCATTAACATACCATTTTGTAAGAACTTAATTTCATTCAGTTTCCTGTACGCCGATTCTGTACAGGAAAAAAAACTTGTATAATGGACTATGCACAAGGCCTAAGTCTTCACATCGCCAAGGATTTAACCATATATCCACCCTCATGGAAATATGCAAGTCGTCTCACTTAATTTGAAATCTACTGGTAATAGTCTCGTCCGAAAACCGCGTCAGATTTACCCTGTGCCCATCTCAGGCTAAATTGTTCAAGGCTGTCTGCTAAGAACCGATACACTTGTTATTTTTCACACTGTATGTATTATTGACATTTACTCTCAATATTTTGAACATTGTGTTTTCAGGTTTAATCAGTGCTTTAGCAAGCATTTTTGTATGGGCTACCCTGTCTAAAGCAAGATTAAATAAACAAATTGGTATACTGCTTGGTTGTCTGTTGTGCCACTGGCTGGATCCAGATCCTACTAGCTATGTAGCACCACAAACGCCTGTTAGTTGTCAGGTGAGTGGTTGTGCTACCCTGCCCGAGTTGAACTTCTGATTAGTGGAAGCACGGAATCATCCGCCAGGTAAAATTGGAGATCTCAAATAAGGTTGTTTATAGAGTGAATTCTTTTCCATTTTACGTTTGAGGGTATGCTCCCCATGATGACATTTTATATCAGACGTGTAACCAATGAAGTTGGTAGAATGATAAAAAATGATTGGCTTTGATGTTATGAGCGAACATGTACCCCATATTGGTCGGCCAAGGTACAAGTTCTCTATGGAGCTATAACAAAATGTTTCAGCACTCTCTAACTGAAGGCAAAATACTGGTGCGCGAAACTTTCATTGAGATGAAAAAAACTAGAATATTAAATCGAGTCATATCCTTCATAAGTATGACGTCTGACAACTACACTATTAGTTGTCTTATAGGAATACATATTAAAAAGTCGGGACGCGGGAAGGAAATTTGTTCAAAATGGCATCCAAGCTGGCCACAGTACTTATAACATTAGTATAATTCACTTATTGATCCTAAGATCGTAATTTTGATGACCGAACCCTAGGTTTATGGGTCAAAGAAAGTCACCCAGACCAAAGTAGGTGCTGTTTTACTAGCATAAATCACATTACTTCAAAAATCCAAAAATGGCATCCAAAATGGCCGTTCATACAGCAGAATGGCCATACTGACTCTTTTTCTGAAAGGAATTAGATTTAGATTGGTGGTGATCATTACCTGTATTGTTGGGCTACTAAAGAGACACTGGCACATTTGAAAAATAGTGCGGCCCTCAAGATTTTAAAAAATCGATATTTTTGTATGGTTGTAAAGTTTAATACAAAAGCCCTCACCCGAAATAATAGTAAGACCAAATTCAGCTTCCGTCTGGGTAAACGGAACGATTGGTAATTTAGCGTCGCGCGACGCGAAATCAGCGAAGACGAAAATGGCGTTTCGTTTAACACAAGACCACCACGCCGTATGGCATGTTCCACGCTTTGTACACTGTTTGACCGGGCTATAACCTTTGTGGTTTTAATATCAGTGAGTACGATCAAAATATTCATGTAATATACACATTTGTGATTACGTTATGGAAAAAACCTTAAAAAATTGGCTACAAAAGTACCTGATTGTCTTTATCCTAATCATGGCACATATCTGTTTTGGGGTATGTTTATTTTATGTGTAAAAATATCTCTGTCTTCCAATGGCCCAGGACTATCATTGAAAGCAAATTGAAAACAAAAATTCATATTTTGTTGAAAAGTGCCAGTGCCGCTTTAAAGAGTAACCCAATGAATCTGAAGTTATAATAAAAACGGTGCCCAAAAGGCTGCCAAACCTTGATGAATGAAATCCTACATTTGCGCACTGGTGGGTGGATCAGTCTGTTGGCAGGTGGAGATGACCTTGAAGAGATTCTTACATCTGATGTAATGGCCAAAAATCAGGCTAAGAAACTTGACAATAGAAAAGGTGAATACAAGTAGGCAAAAAACAAGGTCAATGGTGGCTATCTAGAAATGTTCAGGGTGTTGCCAAAAAGGCTGATCGTTGGCCGATCGCACAGAATCTGGTCAATGCATTTGAGCGGCGGTTGCTGACTGCTTGTATTCTTGTTCAAGAAATGAGGGTGAACTCAAGACTACCATCCAGATGTTTTCCATAAAATTATGAATGGTTTTCATGTAATTCGTCATACTAATCAGGTTTGGGCGGGGTCTTGCTTCTATCTGATCTGGTATTTGAAACAGACTTTGATGAGATCATTAAAGAGTACTGGAGGCTTAACACGTGGAAGCGGGGTGAATGATCAGCATGCATGCATTGTGGAACAATGTACTATACCAATAACTCTGAATACAAAACATTGCCATGCAAGATGTCAGGCAACCTCTCCAATACAAAAGTGAGCAGCACAAAGATTCTACCAAGGAAGAATCTGCAGAGACTTTTTTGACGTTAAAGTATAGCACACCATTTTCACAAGGCCCACCCATCGTTGAAGAAAATACTGTGGGTAGTCGCCACAACACTGTAAAAATGTCTTTAAAAAAATGGCGTTTGACTGACCGGGGACTCACAAAAGGTGAAATGAGTTTTTGTACAGGATTTTGCACGTTTGTTATTTGCACGTGCGAGCCCTTTAAACAGTTAATTGGCAAGTTCGGGAGGCCCGACTGACAGTTAAAAACGCCGTTTTTTTCAAGTGGAAAGCAAATGCCAAAAACCTTGAGGATATGTCTGCTGTCAAAGTTGCTCCTGAAACAGACCATTGATCCAAGCCTTGTTGTTTCAATGGTTTGCTTGTTGGTTGTCATAAGAGGAGAGTTGTATATTGCAAGATGGTTATGAGTTAAGAGCTCAGCCCATTCCCGCCTGCCCTTTTGAAGCCAGAAATGTCTTCCACACAGCTGATAAGCCTCAAGTGCTCATGCCATTATTGATCTATTCGGTCAGGGAAATTGATTTCAATAGCAGGAAGGCCTGGAAGACTATATAAACCGCCCGCACCGGTAGATCTCGTTGTCCAAACCATCGAAAATGTCCCAAGTCTGCAACTCAATCGCGGGGCAACTCTTCGCATAAATGGTCGTTGTGTTAAGGATATTGATAAGGATCACGCTCGATCTGTTAAAAAAAGAGTCACCAAAACTTTGTCAAGCCCCGTGGACGGGTCACTTCAATCCTTGCACTGAGATGAGCTCACCCTCTGTAATCAGGCCAAACTAAAGAGTGAATTGAAAAGGCCCAGGGGTCTGATAACATACCAGCGGAGTTCTGGCGGCACTCGGGCCCACAGGCTTGAATGGCTCCAGGAGTTCTACAATTCGTTGCCTTACCAACCAGTCCTGACCCAAAGAGCTGGAGGAGGGCTACCATCATTGCACTCCCAAAACCAAACAGGCCCTGTGAAAACACCTACTGTGTTTCCTCAAATTCCTGAGAGCGGATCTTCGGCCGGCTGGAGCAGTCGTCAAATCCAATCTGTCCGATGGGATTCGCCATGCCGGAGTAATATCCATCAGATTGTTAAAATTCACAAATGATATTGGGGAGAGCTTTGAAAAGCGTGGCATGGGCAGGGCGTCATCTTGGTGGACCTACTGGACACATAGGACACCGTGATGGCACCAGGGTGTGACACTCTAGTTTCACCTTGTATAATTCATATTATGTACAGATTGCAAAACCGTAGCGTTGTTCTCCAGACCAGTGATGGGCATAGCAGTCAGTAGGGTTATGTGCATCATGTGAGGAACGGTGTCCCACAGAAGCAAGTTACTGGCTCCCATGCTGTTCACTTGTATATCAGCGATTTATCTAAAAATCATCTAGACAATATGGTACGCCACGATTTTTGTCTTCTTCACGTGGACAGAAGCTTGACTGGAGTAGAAATACACTTACCTCAGATATGGCCCTACTTGCCGTATATTACGACCTGCGAGAGTGAAGCTGAGCGAAGCCAAAAACCACCCTACTGCTTCAATCTTAACATCAAAGGCTCATCGCCAGCTGCAGCATCAAATCAACCTCAATGGAGCGCCTCTGGCATACAATCCTACACCAACCTATCTGGTAGTGAAGCCTGATCGGCAGTTTACTTATCAGCAGCACCTCGAGTCAGTATGCGCAAAAGTATCTTTATGAATAAACCTCCTGTGCCACCTTAATGGATATTTCTGGTGGGTTGTTGCTAAGCACATTGCACCACTGCCTGGGCTTCTGGTCTACAGCACTCTGCGTATGCCGCCCTAGCATGGGCAATAGCTCTCACACAAAGAAGCTGGACCGAGTAATCAACGAGGACATGAGAATCTTACGGGCTGCCTTGTCTCCCACTCCATGCTGCATGAGTTTCTACCAGTGCTTTCAGGCATTGCACTTGCAGGGCTCAGAGAGAGATCACAACATAAACTAGTAAAACAAGGATTTGTTGGACAACAGCACGGCAGAGAGACTGCGTTTCTCGTCGACCTTCTGTCGACACGCTGCTAACTCTCCAAAAAGGGGGGGCTTTTTCTCCATTAAACATCTTACAGAAACGGAACACTGCCTGTGTGGCTACATGTAGATACTCCAAGACCAGACCAATCACTATTTGCACCTATGACAGAACTACCACTGATGGTAGCAATCGTCCACGTAAGGATGAGTCCCTTTTGGAACAGCGGGATTCGCCACAGGTGTCGGTAGGGCAACCGCAATATGCACCAATGGGGGCTGCAACCATTCTAGCCTGCCATATGTGGCTCTCCATCATTAGACTGAGGATCACATTCTCAATGAGGCCATACCTTTCGTCCAACGGTGGATATACTTCTCAAACCCCAATCAACTGTGAGCTGGCTCCACAACTTACAACATTTAGCCCTGCTGCCTTCATGTGCAAGAAGAAGAACACTCCATTGTAGGAAAAAATGTCTATATGTCATAGTGTCTGTGTACCATGCCAACTCAACACGTGCGGCAAACAACCCTTCATAATGATATGGCAAGAGTAACAGTGAATTGGAAAACACCAGGTTTACTCAATAAGCACTGAAACTAGACAAGACTGTTGATGGGGTTATATAATAGCCATTCTATGTGACTTCATCAAAGATGCTTTAATAATACGTGTGCAGGGGTCTTAGAGGCTTTTCTTGTGAAGGTAGTAGTAAACCAAACAAAAAATGGCTGTCACCAACTGAAATTCTATTAGGTGAATTGTCAATGAATTGCTTAAACAGCTATTTTAGACAATTTGCGACCATAATGGATGCATATTGGATTTGCCGATTACCTTGGAAATAAGGGAAACTTGATTACGGTATTTTCTTAACACATACAATATGGGTATGCACACACCAATTTAAGTTGTGAGGTGAATAATTAAATTACTCATACTAATTTCGTATAGTGGCGACCATCTTGGACCCCATCTTGGATTTTTTGGGAAACCCGATTTTATACTTTTTCTGATCGAAATGGGTTTCTTGACCTCCAAAATGGGTTTTTGTTAATTAATTTTTTTGTTTTTATTAAAACACCAAAATGAAAATTCTAGGATAAATGATAAGGCATTTTTTGGGTCAATTTTATGCACTGAACCGCCTATCTTGGATGCCATTTTGAAAATTACCCCTTTCCGGAGCTCCGATTTTGGTGAGACTTTTAGTATGTTATTAAGCCCTGGTGTCTAATAACTACCAATAATTGTTGAAAACCTTTTGTTGCAATTTTTGGTTCAAGGTGTTATTTTTTGTTTTAAATTGACCTGGTCTAAAAAGCCACATAACAAAAGAGCAAAAAAAGAAAGTATTATACAAAATCCTCACACAGCTAGTATTACTGTGAATGTGAGGGAATCCAGCCACCCCCAATTAGCGTGACAAAACCGGATTTAAAACTTTGGTTTTACTACTACAGTGCTTTCCAATGCCACTATGCTGTTGCAGGTAGCATTTGTTTTAGCTAAAAATATGATTGTGCAGCTGAGTTTTTCTTATTTTAGGGCTGATTTGACCTCTTTGGACCTCATTTACCGACCAAAAATCGTGTCCAGGCCCCATGAAAAATTCTATCAATGTGGGGATGTTACAGGTACAGATAACAAAGGTAGTATAGATAATTATTTGATCTGATCCAACATACCCTCTAATTATCTCTAGATGACCTTTGACCTCACATCTTAAGGATAAAAATCTGCATGTGGATAGAGACCAATAAACACAGGGTTCACTTCTGTGCATCCATCCGGACATCTACTCATGCACTGTTATTTCAGTATTCCCTTCTAAATACTTTTGGCTGGGGACAATTAACGAACACATCCATTTGTGTTTAATGTTGAAGCAATCATTCATTCCATAATATCGACAGGTTTGCCCTTACGTCATTCCCATACAAACTTCAACCATCGATTTTTTAAACCAATCATTAATTTGTAGCATTATTCGTTTTTCTAGTAGTATGGATGTATCTTGCTATCTAGTTACTTGAGGGAAATCAGATTTGCAATGTTAATACTTCAGAGGGCTGATCGGTTAACTGTCCGTCCGTGTTAGAAACGTTTCATTGCGTCTGTTTTTGTTAATAGCAAAAACCACACCCACCAAAATGTTATATCAATTTCTATGAAATTGATGACACTTCGTTGTTGAAATTTATAAAATTTATGTGGATGTGGGTGGTTTGTTAGTAAAAATAGATGACTATGAAATATTTCTGCCCTGGACGGACAAAAATGCTAAAGTGAACGATCATCCTCTTCAATATTAACTGCTATGTATAATTGCAAACACAGTATATTACAACACTTCAAGAAATTTTCCATTCATTTATCTAAATTTAATATCATTATGCAAAGCCAATGAACAATTATATAATTTGACTGTCATAAAAGGACATTGGGCAGCTCGAAATGGATGAAATGGAGCACATGTTGACAAATGATTCAAACATACATGGTCGACCAAACAAAAGTAACATGTATCAACTCAAGTGTTCTATTATGCTCCATATGAGAAAATATACTATAATAAAACATTTTAAAAGAGCATCTAAAGATCATATCATTAATATTGTTAAATTTAATTTAAAAAAAAAAAAAAAACAGACGAGGCTATCGATAGAATTCCTCCAAATAGTATTGTTGCATTACTATCGATTTAATACAAACATGGAAAACAAGGCGAACTCCGAAACCTTAATACTGAAGCACCCGGGGGTTCCGGCCGGAGTGATAGTTACGGATTTTTAAACAAAAATACCCCACCGGAACGCATGCATTGTCTGCCTTCGCAGTTTCAAAAATGGGGTCAAAAGTCACGAAAGGCCATTAGAGGTCGATCTGTATACACCCCTAATGTCTACTCATCTTGGGCCAGTAGTGTGCACCTGGTAATTTTGGACCACAACGCTGCTCCTGCTCAGGTTCTCCCTCACTAACGCAAAAAGGGAATCTTGGGTTTTCATATCTTTTTTGGACGTTGGAATTTTCCCTCTAACCTGAAAATGAAAATTTTATATAGTTTAAAAGGAGCAGGAGTAAGATTCGACAACACCGTCCCCTGCATTAGGAGGTCAGCTACCCTAACCACAAGCCAGCGAAGATTGTTGTGGGGATTTGCAATTCTAATACTTGATAACATTTACGGAATAAATCGATACTGCTATTGTGATCAGCACACAATATACTGAATAGCTCTGTGCTAGTTCTAGAATGGTTGTCACAAGTACGCTCCAGGAGCACAAGTGGGTGGTCAGGCTCTCACGGCCTGCCGCGCCAGCCCAGTAGCGCTTCTAAACGAGTATTAAGTTAATCGTTCAAATGCGTACAAGAGTACGAGTCGAAAACACTTGCAACCCAAAGAGGTTCTATATAGATAGAGAGGCAAACGTTACGTCATCTTTAGAAATTCATCGTCTCGCATGTTGCCGACCAAAAGAAAACATAGAGTACCAACAATTAGAAAGCAAGGCTGCCTCAACTTCTTCCACATACTGTGGGTGCCGCTTTGCATCTACACTCATCCGTAGTGATACAAATTGATGTTGTGTTAGAGGTGGCCAGGTGTTGTAATAATAGAGCACCTGGATCATTGTGCTCAGATACTCTTTTTCTCATAATGCAATGCGTCCGATTAGGTAATAAAGATTGTAGTCATATTGAGGCGGTTTATTTCAAGATGACTGACGTTCATTTCATTCGTTGTGTGGCCATGGGTTAGGACAAAATTTAAACCACCCCCAACATCTGATATTTGACAGGAATTGTGTGTACGAATTTGACATTATGTGGTATACAAAGCACCCAAACTAATAATTATTACGTGCAAATATTCAAAATGTCAGCGCCCAGACGGACGCTGGTTTTGAATGGGCTTACCCCCTTGCTTGCAAACACATGTCAGAGTAATCCCCTGTTATCCCCATTTGCCGATCTGAGAGCAGACGACACAAACATAAGCGGGTTGTACACCATCCGGGTCTCGAGCTCAGAAGCCATCTGTCTGGGAACGCAATAGTAAACGAATATGTCAAGTAGGTACAGGCACGAACATTCTGATTGCTTAATTGACGGAACACCCCTTCATTGTGTAAACTATAATCATTGCTACCTGAAAGGTGTTGTTTTTCAAACGGATTTTTTTTTGCTGCAATCAGAGTAACAAAAATGTTCATAACCCCTCAAACTTACGTTGACGGTTTGCAATAGTCTATTTGCATGTTTTTCCAATAGGGATGTATATTTACATGTCATAATATAGTAAAGTTCCTTCACCGTTTCAAGTGTCAAAGGGCACTGAACCGCAACCATTACTTCAGGTTCTAGTAGGTTAAAAAAACTTAAATTGTAATAATTGATTCGTACCACAACGTTCCCCAGAACTAGCCTTGGGACTTTGTACAGCAACGCTTATCGTCGTTCAATACATACAGTAATAAATGAAAGCTAGTCAAAACAACAGAGGAATCTTGTATATCACGTACATTCTGTACGTAAATACATAATACCCAAATTGATGACAGCTATTTTGTGATAAACAGAGTAAGAGGAAGAATAGAAACAGATCCATTATTACAATTTTACTGCGATTCGGGTTTCGGTTGGACACCAGTTCGACAGATGGCTGCCAAGATATCTGGTCCTTTTGGCAGTGATATTCTTGTAATTCCAACGTTGTATAGGCCATGTATGTGGGGTCCATTACAGTGAAAAATATGAAATCGATGGACTCTGTCAGTCCCTAAATTAAGCGTTGCAAATCTGCATTCACAGGGCTAATTTTCAGAGGTGGAATTTTGTTTTCCAGGATTTTTTTACATTTATAGCTCAATCTCAAAAAAAGGTTACTACAAAATTAATAGAATCTGTTGGTACACTGGATTGCTATGGGCAAAATATATGTGATGCTAAATGGACTAGGTTCATAGACCGCGGTTAATAATAAGCAGGTTTCCCGGGCATGGATGTAGATATGTGTATCTCTATGTGAAGCCTGAAACTTCTTTTCAAGAACAAAAATAATCTACATCCAAGTACAGACACACACACTGCATGACATCTAAACCTGCATAGTTGTCGTGGCAGGAACCATTGGCCCTATGCATAAACCATTTTAGGTCCATCAAAGGAAGAAAAATTACAATATTTCATATAGAAGACATGTAGAGAACCTTATTTCAGGAGAGAATAGGCCAGAGTTTGGTTGGTTCAAAAAAATCTTAGTTAAGTCTGGGTGTTGACGACTATGATCATAAAGCAACCATTTAACGTAAAAGGATAAGATTTGCTTTTCTACCATGTCGGTCTTGTTGTTTTTTTGTATTAATATAGAATTACAAGCCTTTACAAGCAATGTAGATTTTATCTGCTCAAGTTGAATATACTATTGGATTATAAAAACAATTCTGAATGAAAACTTGAATGGACAAGAACAGACTTGCGATGGTTAAAAATTTTTTGTTAGTATTTACAATTACAACTTCCAAGGCAACTAACACACATAAGTGCTAAGACCAACCGTAAAGATTAACGAATGAAAATGAAAAATACCTTTGCAGCTTGAGATGACTACTTAAGGGGTTTCATTTTGGAATGATTTTTTGCTGAAGATTTAACCCTTACCCAAATCTTCTAAGTAGCAACGGAAACCGGAGGGCTGGCCCTCCACTTTTGAAAGAGGGGCCTGGCCCCACCACTTTTCAAAGGTGGTTTGATGATACACGTCAGGGCATATCATAGCGTGAACAAAATCGAAAAGTATGCAAAATGGCTCAGATAAAGTGCCAAGTGGCCCCTTTGAAAACCGGTTCTGCCGCCACTGTTTTATCTTCAAGGGGGGGGAAAATCTGGAGGTAGGTAAGATTTACATGAACACAAAGTAGACTCCGGAAATCTAGCAAGATAATACATGTAGTACTTTTATGCACGGTAATTTTGTAGATATCGGTATAATTGCGAATTACGTATGAAACGTACCAATGGATGTCAAAATGCCACAACTTAATCATAGTAAATTAGAGAAAACACAACCATTTAAATTCATGTCACTTTAATGTAAATTTCTCTAGGCAGGTATTTATAAGGAATGTAATGCTTACAAGAAACGCCACAAATAAGTGGACGATGGTTCATGGGTGTGTGTGTGTCTCACTTTGGGTTGAATGTCTTTCAGTGCACTGGAGTGCCTGTATTTCTTATCCAATACAGCTTCAATGTCTAAAAGCTAAAAAATTATTAATTTGCTACCATTAAAACTGTAGAAATACTCTATTGAGATCTAAAAAAAAAAATTGAAGGTCCTTGGTAATTTTAGTAACTTTGCCTATGGGTATGCATTATTGACGACCAGTCTAATACGTAAATTGTTATTGTAATTTTAACATGCATATAACAATTACATTAACTTCATTCAATCGATTTAAGTTTTACTTAAGACATGGTGTAAATCTTTAAAAAAAAACCCAGATAAATCGTGATCCATATGGAAATAGAATCATAAGTCCACAACAAGAATTATGTTAAAACTTCTATATACCAACGCAAAAGAATGTTGATTTGCAGATAAGGTATACCCCAATGCCATGATTTTTTCCTGATGATTTAGCAGATTTGTATCTACTCCCAATGATGTCACAATTAAACAGGGAAAATCAAACACACATGATCAGGTGTTAGTCATGGAATGGACAGATTGCTTTTTGTTTTCATTTCGATGTTTTTCGCCTCATTTAATTGCAGAGTAGTTGCAATCGTTATTTACATATTTAAGATCTGAGATGGATCAGCACCCTTAAAAGTATGCTTTTCTCCAGAGATGATGGGTGCACACAGTTCAAAAACACATAAACAGTTCCATTCCAAATTTCCACAATGAGGATAATTAAACAAATGTCAGTCTTACCAGTGTAAAATAATGAGCCGTGAACATCAACTTAATGTGAGAATTCATAATAATAGTGTATCTCATAAATTTGCTTTTTATACATACCTAGTTCTTTATGTTCTCCCTGGTAAGGTAGTCGGAGCTGTCAAAATAAAACAATATATTTTGTTATGAAGTTTGAAAGCTACTAATTACCTACATTACATCTCAAAAGTACAAAGATGTCATTGCTCACAGCTGTTTGAAAGTTATTTATTTTAACAATACGAGAATTTAAAAAAATATAAACGGCAGCACACTTTATTCCTCTAACTACATCATGTGTAAATTAGATGAAATTTCATTGCGGGCAAATATGATTTTTCATAAAACTTTAGTTTTACACGTCTTTCTATGGGAAATAATCATACAGAGGGCGCTATAGCATACAAATTATGACCTCCGCAGGTCCATATGGCAAGATTCCTGCAATCAATTTTTCTGATTTTTGCAGAAGCAATAGCTCTTGATTGTCTCTACTTATATCAGTTGTCAAAATTATGTCGCCATTGCTTAAAATTGCTCTAAAAATAAGAGACAATTTGCATGGGATCAAACAGCTGTGTGCTCTGATGCACATGTCTTGAGTCAATTTTACACTGTACAAAGTGCTGACATTACATTGTACTTCTGGCAGGATGAAGATTTCTTATTATAATACATGTAATATCACTTCCTCCTATCAAGTTATCGTCAACAAGTGGATAAGTAATTACAAAGTGCACAATCTATGTCCCGACCGAATTTTGGTATTTCATATCGAGGGTTGAGAATCAGAAGGACGTAACTCAACACTAAAAGAAATATTAAAGAATTTCTTTAATTCTGCTGTAATACTGCTTTTGAGAAATGTGATGTTTAATATTTTCTACTAAGCAAATCTATTCATTACTCAAAATGTAAACATGTCATAAAGCTCATATATGGTACGTACTGTAAGCTAACATTATATAAACTTTAGTATGAACTATTATGAACAGCAGAATTAAAGAAATTCTTCAATATTCTTTTTAGTGTTGAGTTACGTCCTTCTGATTGTCAACCCTCGATATAGAAGTTCCAAAAATGCAAATAAGGCTGTATGTTTTGCAGCAGCGCTTGATGGAATCAATTGTAATACCTCATTTGCATGCTTGGGACTTCTATATGAAACGTTTACCCCAATTTCTTTATCAGAATGTCCTGACCTCATACCCTCTAACCTTGAAATGTGACCTTTGTTCTTGATTACGAGAGCTTCAATAAGACTTTCAATTTCTCAAAATTTTGACAAATTTCAAAATTTTAAGCTAATCATACTACTACTATTTATATTTGCTTATTTACTTTTCCCTTCCAATCATTTATTTAATAACAAGAACTATGGTTATTTCTTGATACAGTAAATTATTCTCCATTTAATAGTCCTAGCTGAGTGTGACCTCTGACCCTCTCCATTTAATAGTCATAACTAGCTGAGTGTGACCTTTGACCCCCAAATGACCCCTCGAAAACGTGACCACTAAACTTGTACGGCAAAACTCTACCACCATACCAAAACTCATATCCATACGTCAAAGCATGGCCAAGTTACCCGATAATGACCCCTGGATGACCTTTGGCCCCCAAATGACCCCTAGAAAACGTGACCACAAACCTCTGACGTCAGCGCTCTACCACCATACCAAAATTCATATCCATATGTTAAAGGACGGCGAAACGCATAGCCGGACAAACAAACAAACAATCAAACCCACAAAGTTGTTTTAGTAATATAGATATAAGAGACTTAAAACATTGCAAAAATCTTGGAAGGTGACTAGTGTGCTACAATGCCAATTACTTTTCCTCAACAATATAGTATTTTCAATCCCCTTCAGTCAAATCTATAAGCAGTTCTGTTTCTTCTCCATGTTAGTAAAGCCAACAAAATTTTTTAAAATCATTTTAACCCAAAAGAATAATTTGTCATTTATATTATGGAGAAGAAAATAATGGAAAACAGAATGTTATTACATTTTTTCCACAATAACTTTCCTTTACAATATTATCGATTAGCAACCAAGAAGTATTTCATGAAAGAATAATATATTTTGACTATCATTATAACCATCAATTTATAAACATCCATCCTTAAACAACTCGGAATGCAAGGCTTACTGATCATGTAGCTGTACTACTTTTTTGTCTTCCATGAATCAGTTTTTCTGTCTTCAATTTTTGTTCAATACATTCCATGAATCAGTTTTTCTGTTTTCAATTTTTGTTCAATACACATAACAGAGACAACTATCTTATGAGTACCAACATCCAAAAAATAATAAATGCCATTACATGCGGCAAAACATTTTCCTATGTTATGGACATCAATTCAATTGTACTGTTAGAAAGGAACAGGGAGAGATTTGCCTTACGAGAAAACCTATAGAACATCTGTAACTGGTATAATGAAAGTTGCATTGATTTGGTTTCAAGACGTCTTGTTTGCAGGGTGTGTGTTTTGCTTACGCAACCCAGGGTGCGACAGCTGGATTTAATATGGATGGAAGTGTGCCGTTCTACATTGCAATTGCTGCCAACTGGCTGACCCACATGGCCATGGCTTAAAGAAAAAACAGATACCTACCAGCCAAGCAGTCTAAAAACCAACCCAATGACTTATTCTTAAACAGCTGTGAAAATGTAAGTAATTTCATTGGCTGATGCCCGGGTTCAATTCGTTTAATTGAACCCAGGTAGTACGCGCTGCGTAATGATGTTATTTTTAGGTGAAGCGCTCGCGTCATACTGCGTTTTGCTACGTTCGTGCGCGCCTGCCAACGTTGCGTCTCTCAACGGGTTGTTCGATTGTTGTCACTGGGTGGTGGCAGGCCTTTTTTTGTTGTATTTAAGCCATAAAGCATCGCGCAATTGGGTTAAAGATGACCTTAAATGATAAAGCTGTTTAAGAATGAGAATAAAGGTATGATTTTGGGAACCGGTACTCTCTTTAAGACGAATTGAACCCGGCGACACCATTATTTTTGCGTGGAAGAACTCGGCCTTCGGCCTTGTTCTTCCACTTAAAATAATGGTATCGCCTTGGGTTCAATTCGTCGTAAAGAGAGTACCGGTTCCCAAAATCATACCTTTATTCTCTAAATTTAAAATGAATTATATGACTAGAACAGCTTTAGAAGTAGAACATCTGCAAAATCAGTGCCTGGAACTCTGAAGGCTTAGGATTAGATTAATGAAGGGATCAGTAAGAATTGGCATTTGCAGTAGGTATCAATATCAGTATGTAAGTGTATGCAAAACAAGGTTTGATCATCACTTCCAGCTGTTAACAATAAAAGCCTTAATATTTTTCTGCTACTTCTTCAAAATGACTTACCGTTTGCTAAACTCATTGCATCCTGCTATTAAGATGTACCAGGAGGCTTAAGTTCATCATCATCAATACCTGGTATTCCTGGCAATCCACTGCTACCAACAAATGCTGACTTAAACACATTTGTGACAGAAGGGGCTTCTGACTTCTTTTCTGGAGTCTTCAACCCTGGTGGTCGTTTAGGCTGGGGAAGATCGGAATGATTATCGGAACTGTCAGACTCTGGAACATCACCTTCCTCTTTTGTACCACTGAATAACATCTTCCTTAATGTATCACTGAAAGATGGCTTCTGATTTTCTTCGGTGCTCTCTTCATTTGGCTTGGATGTAGAGACTGCAGATTCATCAGTAGTTTTACCTGAAAATGCCTCTGCAATTTGGTCTTGACTTGGTAGACTGCTTTTCTCTACCTCTTTAATAACAGGAAGAGACTTCCCTTGTCCGCCAATAGATAGAAAACTATCCAGGGAATCTTTACCGTGTTTGGTTTTTGTGGATGAACTGTGGGGTTCTGCTTTCAATCCATGTTTCCTTTGGGAATTGCACCCCCTGCTAGATGAACAGGTGCTTTAGGTTTGTTGGTAGTTGGAGGTGGTGGTGGTGGTGCTTTTGATTTTATTGCACCTTGTGTTACTTTAGGTGGTGGCACAGAAGTAGCCTTAGCAACAGAGTGTGGCACGAATTGCCGACCAGAAAGCTTGATGGTAATTTTGCTATCTTTCTTCACCTCTTTTCCCACTGTACTTTCTTTTCTTTATCACTTTGAAACTGTTGCTTGGGCGTTTCTGATTTTCTCAACTCAAGAGCTGTTTCTGATTCCTTCTTGATTTCTTTTTTTACTTCCTGCAGTTCATTTTTTGAATTGCTTTCTTTTCCTTTGTCTTCCTTCTTCAGAAAACGGAATTTCCCAAACCCACCACGTTGTCCTATGTCAACTTTTATCTTGCCTTTCTCGTCTTTTTTGCCGCTTTTATCATCAGCTGCAGTTCATTTTTTTCTTCTTTCACAGCCTCAGCATCTGCTGGCTTCTCATCAGCTGCTCTTTCTATCTCCAGCTTCTTTACATAATTTGGATTTTCCTCTATAAATTTCTATAAAAAAATACAATATTACAGACTGTAATTATTAACTACATTTTGGAAAACTGCAGTTATAAAATATCAATAAAATGATGTGTAACAGATTTGGCAATATCGTATGTCTTTCAATGGATTGAGAATTCCCAATTTTAGAAGAATATATTAAAGGGTAGTATATCCAAGAATCTTGTTTTTATATATTATGTGCGAGTGTAATAAAGTCGTAACTGCTATTTAATAGAAAACTTAAATATTAAGCATTGTTTTTTTTAAACAAAAGAAAACACAAGAAATTTGAACACAAATGGCTTTTCTGCAAAATGACAAATATCCTGATATGACTTGTTGCATTCACATGATATAATAATCCAAAACCACTTTATAAAACTTTAGTCAATCAATATGCATGATTACATTGTGTTAAATCATATATAAACATTCTAATTAAGGGATTCATTTAATGTATCATTTTATGCAATAGCTGTTTTACAGATCTACAAACCTGTATAAGTCCATGAAATGAGTGCACATACATGGCATCACTGGAATTATAATGCATTGCAGTAAAATAATTATGGTAAACAGCACGTATAACATTATTCAATTAATAGATTCACTTTCAAAAGTCCCCATCACCCAGCCATTTTGATCCCCTGTGACAATGTCTTCTGATACTTCATTGCAAAAGCAACTACACAATGCAGGAGTGGGTGGTCTTTAAGAAGTTTGAACATGTACTGCAACTTAACCCAAAGTGCAGCCTAGCATTAACCTGGTCAAATATTTATTTTGCAGTGTCACTAGATTTCTGAATTCTACAAATGGACTCGCACAATTCCTGGCCATTGTCACTTCATACTTGACCATTTCTGTGAGTTAGGCACATCTGGATCTTTCTTGTCATCATTAGCGTCTTGATCTCCATACCACATATTGGTGGTCCTTTACAGACAACATGTTGGCAAAATGGAAAACTATGCTTCACAAACGAGGATGACAAAATGCACGGAAAATCTAAACAAACATGGAAAATGGAAATTTTTAAGGCACTAGCCGTCCCAGATTTTGCCACTTGGATTGCACACAACGGCACTAGAACTTTGTCATAGGAATGCACACATTGATGACAAAATGACTTGCAGTCACATTTACATGCAATGAAGGCAGACTGGTACTGACAAATATAAAGAGGAATTACACCATCTGATCAGATCGGATACATGTATTACAGGAACTTTTACAAAGGCAGTAAGAAAAATCTGGCATGTGATCGTGTGAGTTAATTTCTGGAAAAGTCAGAACAATTCCATGCCTGACAAAGCTCAAATCTAGAAATCAACAAACAAAATTAGCAATCCTTATACTAGGTTTCTGGCCAACTCACATTAACATTAAGTGACTTTCAAGAGCAAATTCCAGAGATAAAGCCTGAATGTGATCATTATCTGCATTAAGGAACTGCATAATCTCAGAGCCTGGGCAGTGCAAACACTGAGTGCACTGGAAAGTTCTTGGAAAGTAGTTACATTCAAAAAGCATTGAGATTTAGCACATACTACTGACTAATCACCCAGAAGTAGTTGTAACTTCCAACTCCACTGCCAGCAATGAAGCATTTAGTCATTTTGTTGCACACCAAGATTGTCGGCATCTCTTTCAGGTGAGATGTATTCAGTTTGCACCAAGATACAAACTTTGAGTAGATGAAATTGAAGCTTCAGCAACATGGAATTATTTCTTGCTGATTAGTAAGGATAAGCATGGTTCTTAACAAAAATACTTTGAACATATTCTACAGCAAATTCAAAACTGCTGCTTGCTGTTTTAGACAAGTATTCACTACCCTGGCAAATGTGATATCTATCTTCCTAATCAATCAAAATAAAATACAATTCCAAATCATGAAGTAGGATTTCATTAAGCAAAGTTAGCCTGAAAGATTAGCAAGAGGTCCTCATATGTGGTAAAAACCTTAAGACTAACTGGAAATTAGTTTAAATTAATTTCAATTCCGGATAAGGTGCAAGCACAGCCGTTTGACCCGTGCAAATTGACTCTTATTTCTGGAACAATTTTAAGCAGTGGCAACACAATTTTGACAACTGATAGGTAGGGACATGCAAGGGCTATATCTCCGCAAAAATCAGACAAATCCATTGCAGGAATCTTGCCATATAGGCCTACAAAGGTCATAATTTGTAGGTTATAGTGCCCTCTACATGCCCATTCTCCATAGAAAGATGTGGAAAACTATTTTTAAGAAAAATCATATTTGCCCGCAATGAAATTTCATAAAATTTACACTGGATGTAGTTAGTGGACTAAATAATCCAAATCAGTTGTCAAAAGTGAAGACTGCAATAATTTTTGTTTAATTCTGGTTTTGTCATAATAAATGAAACCTTCAAACAGCTGTGCAGGAGATGATAACATCTCTATTCTTCATGCAGACCTTATTGGGCTGACAATGTATATAAGGCAATTTGCTCATTAGGCCATGTTTGCTCCAAGCTAAATTCCATCTACAGTCAGGTACAGAATTGTTGACCAATTGCACACACCATGTTTTCCATAATAAATGCATTGGGGTCTTGAATTTTTTTCAGAAAGGGGCATTAATTATAGGTAGTTTTGTTCAATTTTATTTCCAATGCAAACAACAGCCAGTACCATCTGGGAAACCCTGATGCTCCTACACCAAAAGGATTTATTTTATGAACAGGCTCAACAAAATCAACAATGACTACATCCACAGCTGTAAAAAAATAACATACCTGGCAGCTAAAATGATTTAGCAATTAGCACAATTTTACATGGAGAGATACAGAAGTCAATACTTGTCAAAGGTGGCTACACTTTAATTTGACGACATGCTGAGTGAGTTGTGCTCACATTAAGCGAAAGCCAGCAAACCTGCCACCAATTTTCAAATGCGATTGTATGTTATCAGTGTATACCTTGCATGTATGACATGATTTTTGGTATTTTTAGGAACATTTGTTTTTAAAAAAAGGGGTTTTTTTACTAAATTGGGAGCATTTGTTACAAGCAATAAGGCACTTAAATTTTTGTCAATCAGCACAATGCATGTCTTGATTAAAGCCACTATCAGTGATTTATCCAAAGGAGTCAAAATACCTGAAATTTGCAGGAATAGCTTAAAAGTGAAGGGTAAGTCTGTAGAAATCTCGTAAGTTACTTCTTTCAACCGAAAAATTGACAGAAAAGGAAGAAAACGGCAGTGTCCAAAGATACGAATCTCCATTCAATTACGTGTTGTAGGAAGTGTCCGAACGGACACTATGACTAAAATGTCAGATTTTGTCCTTATTAGGTTGCTTCTGGTCCTATCATTTACACCTATACTTGTTACATACAAGCAAAAATCTGATTTTTTATGATTTTTTTTGATTTTCTGATTTAGCAAATCACTGATAGTGCCTTTAATTTAAAATGGTACAGTTTGAGGCAGGATATTTAGAGCAAAATAACGTTAAATTGTAGCTACCTGTGGCAGTTTTGCTGTATCTGTGCAATTATATCATATGTGCAGTTGGTTGCCTAATTCTGTCCCCCACTACTGAGCTGCTACTGATTCATATTTGGCGTAAGATGGGTTTTGAACTTAAGCTATGCAACTAGTATTATTAGTCTATTATGCACTTTGTCAGAAGTTAAGAGTGATGACGTAACTTTCATGCAGAGTTAAAACGCATTTACCTCAGTAAGCCACATCTGATATCACAAGTGTACAAGGAAATTATGCAAAATACACATGCAAAAAAGCTATGCGAAAATTATGACATCAATCCATTACTTCTGGCCTGAAAGGGAAAGAAATTCTGATTTTTTATGCCCAAAAGTGTTAATAACATTTATAACTTATGATAAGCTGCTATTTCTGCAGGTTATTTTCACACATAAATCACACGTAAATCACAATGGAACATGAATATAAAGACATGCAAAATATATCAATGTAATAGAGTTCACTTATATTTGTTGAAGATTCTGCAAAATTAGCAACTTTCATAATTTAAAAACTTATACTCATGAACAATTCTGTATACAAAATAATTACTGATTGTTAGATATGGCATTCTGCAGTAGCTTCCTAATGCTTTAACAATTACAGATTTTAGCACACCTAAATCAGAAGAAAACTTGTTTCAGATTCATAGAAAAAGCAGCATCAATAAATCGTAAGATACCTGCAGGAGCAAGAATGGACTACCAAATGTGTACAATGTAGCAAAGCGCTACTGAGATTTGAACCCAGGATATAAGCTTAAATACATTATTCCTTACAGATAGAACCTACCTGATATTTGATGTTGTGTTTGACACTTTTGAGATGTTCAGATGCACAAAAACCATCTCCTGAGAACTCCCTACACAACTTGCAGTAGAAAGCATTTACAGGCATCATAAATTCTGCACCTGTTATTGAAGGAGGTCAAGAAGATGAAGATGATAATTCTGAAGTATCAAGATAATTTTACACTCTCAAGTGATACAGTTTGTGTCTTTACAGAGTTTTGAGATTGAGGTTTTGTTACCTCTTAGTTTGCACAGAAATCTTTCTTTTCATTTGGGAACAATTAGGTATGTGTTGTACATTAGTTCATGTATGAAACAGGAGAGGGCTAGTACTTAATTGATAATATGACGATGATAGCGACTTACCACCTAGTGGTGCTGATACAGTACTGCCTTTAGGTTTCTTTGTGGACAAATCATCTGGCACCCAAGGACGACAGTATGGGTCACACTTCTATACATATAAAGCAAAAGGAGTGAGTGGTAAAATCTCATTCCTTTAATCAGGTGAGAGTACAAAGACTGTAGAAGTACAATGCCTGCTGTTTAAATCATTTACTGAATGCATAATGCAGTGATTTCTGAAGCACCTTTATCAGTGATGGCTAAAGCATGAAACCAAGTTGGCCCCACCAACACATTGGGCCCATATAGTTTGCTTGTCGATGGTATGGACATGTTTCAAATGGCATGTTTCACGAGAGAGGGGTCCAGTAGTTTGGCCTTATGTAGTATGGACATGTTTCAAATGCAACTAGACTGGCAACAACGTTCTACAGGGTACAGGCAAAGCATCAAGGTGACAATGTAGACAGAGGAGATGGGAAGATAAGGAATGGACAGGCTTGGACATTGCAACCACACAGAGCAGTGGAAGACCAGAGATGAAGTGAAATTGACAGAATGTCATCAACGACCTTCCAGATTTTGGGAGCAACACAGTAAATCGAAAATTTGCTATGTTCTGGCATCAAAATCAAAATATTAATTTCATGTGTTGACAGAAATAGACAACTTTTGGTTCCTGATAATAGCATATATCACCAGCAATACTCCCAATAGGCAGTAAGAATTTGTAAATTCAGTAAAATTAAAAGCAGCCATTGTTTTAATACAACCTTTATGCACTCACCTGGTAATCTCCCACACCTAAATATGATGGATATAGTAACAATTTCTACAATCTAGTAAACTGCTTATGACTCATGAATGTGAATTGGATTTGTTCAATGATTGTTTCATATTGGAAATATTATGGCCCAGTTCTTTAGGCAATCTTATTTTAATGGATTGAATTTTTGTCCCTCAAATATAATTACTAAATTAGGATCACCATATTCAAATAAAGGTTCTCGTGTAGGCTTCAACGGCTCTTGGACAAATTAGTCAATCAGTTTGGGATTTCTCTTTTCAATTTTTTACATATGCCTTACAAATAGTGAACTTTTTTTGTTGGTCTTTCACAATACCTATTATAGGGAATAGGCACGTACATTGTTTTTAACATACTCTGCTGGTGAGTCAAACACAAGAGTTTAAAGGTAACACACTTTAATGTACATGGTATGTTACCACATCCAGATTTAACATGTTAATACTGGCCACTACATTGAACAAATCTTCTTAAAAGTGTCAGTAATATTGTTTCTAATAATTTATGACTAAGCATAGTTAAACAAGTCTTAGCTCTCTCAAAACACATTTGGATTCCTGTTTTGTGTTCAAAATACACACAAAGATACCTTCATAACACCCACAGTGGAGTGCATATTCGTGGGAACACACTTACCAATAGAAGAATTGTGCTTCTTGGATGATGTTTCAAGAGATATGGCTTTATTCTATATTAAATACACAAGAATACACGCCACTGATTTGTTCCCACGATTACACACTCCACAACCCTCCCAAGGTGGATGATGAAACCAGCTACAGATCTGTTTAAAGCCTTGTTTGATATATACAGCACACAGACCTTTCAAAAAGGCCAGCTGTTATCTCTAGGCTTAGATTTTGCAGTTTGTCTTAACTACAAGGAAACCTTGAATCCAAGGACCTTTTATAAATTTTTCTAATGGTGAGACAGTTGTCTACAGATATTAACACAGTAATTACAGTATATATGTTAAGGATTCTTTCACCAAGCTAACATAGATTACTTAAACATTGTGTGAAGTTTCTTACCTATATCTAACAATTAATTTTCTACTTTTAATATAGATAATATGCATTGTTATCACTAACTGTATTTTATAAGTGTACAATATCAATGCTATTTGAGGGAAAATATATCATTTGAAGTTCAAATTCTTGTTACATAATAATCTAAAATGGTAATACAATATCAAGTAATATGATACAAATACTTTAAAGGACTACAGAGTTCAGCACACACACATGGCTGTGTGCTCAAGAGAATTGTTAAAATAAGATGACCACTTTCCTAAATTTATTCAAAATAAAAACACAAAAATCAATTCAATAACACAATGTAAATCTTACCTGCATATGCTTCTTGGAATGTAAATGGATAAAAAGATTATTGAGACTTTGCAGCGACAATTTGCACAACTTGCACCAGTGATTGCCTGGGTCTTTGTACGTAAACTGGAAGGGCTGACGTTCCGCTCTCTCCTCATCTGTGGGGGCGCTTTTCGATTTCGATGACTTTGAACTCTGAAATCAGATTCCAATACAATGGTTTAACAGTGTCCTACAATGGTGTTTTCCCGCCAAGGTAACAATTCAGTGTGTAATGGCTGATCATCCTTTATTAGCCTTGCTTAAACAAAAGCTTCTGTACAGGATATAAACAGAATAAGTCATTTCAATACATGAACTACTATTATGAGACATTTGAAAATATAGATTGCCCTTACACTGACACAGGCCATGTATTTAAAGATGCCCCACTCGATTACACCATGTTTTTCTGTGTTTCATAGGAAAAGCCAACACCATACCTTGATTCTAGAATTTTGTTTGAATCTTTCATACCGCTTTGATGTGAGCAGCAATTGGGTACAAAAGCCCAGCGACTACTGTACAAGTAATTTCTGGAAATCGTAAACAACCCATATTTTAGTCTGCAGTATCATAGCAAAAAACTTCAGCTTAAAATATTTTGCAGATGAGATAAAAATACAGCCTTTCTAATATGGTATACCAAAATCTCAGGTTTGACAGAGTGACAGGGTCGAGGATCTGGTAGTGCCCTTTAAAGACACTATCAGTGATTCATCCGAAAGAGTCAAAAGATTTAAAATTTGAAAGAATAGCTTAAAAGTAAAGGATAAGTCTATAGAATTATCATAAGTTACCTTATCCAACTGAAGATTTGATAGAAAACGAAGAAAAGGACAGTGTTCAAAGATATGAATCTCCATTCAGTTACGTGTTGAAGTGTCCGAACGGACAGTAATGACTAAAATTTCCGATTTTGTCCTTATTAGGTTGCTTCTGGTCTTTTCATTTGCGGGGTATGTTAGGATACCGATACTTGATAGTGCCTTTAATGTTTCAATTTTGTGTGAGCTCTACCCGATCCTTAACCTCAATCAACTCCAACACTCAAAACATTATCATTAGAAATTTTTAATTTTTCTTATTTCATCTGCAAAACTGATCAACTCCTCTTTATGATGCTACAGGCATATTACATGTATTATAATAGTCTGGGTTTTTTAGTTACCGGAACTTATTTGTACAGTTATCTATGAGCTATTGTAATGTACATGATTGGTGCTGGCAATGGCATTTCCTGTAAAACAAAGAAAAATTGTATTTCGTAACATGATAAGTTGAAGCACCTTTTAAATGTATGAAATTCCCTCACTTAAATGGCCTTAGAAACAACTTCCCTAAATTGAATGAGTTGTCATGCAACTGAAAATGACAAAAATCGTGCACTTATGTCACACATTATGGAATAGCCTGCATGTATTTTATCATTACATTTGGTAAACATACCTTTCTCTCATCACGTTCCTTTGCCTTCCTTGCATCAGCCTCTTCTATCAGCTTATCAAATGCTTTCTCCCTCAGCTTGATCTCCTCTGTAAATACAGCTTCCTCAAATTTGACATGTTGCACTCTGCCTTCAGTGTATGCTACACGTAGTTCCTTCAGTTGAACTGTAATTTCATCTTGCAATTTACTGTTTTCTGCCAGAATTGGATCTTTATGACCAGCCTTTTCCCGTTGCTTCTTCCGTAGCAGTTCTCCTTCTTGTTTTCGAAGTCTTACCAGAGCAGATTCTAGTGCCTCCAGTCGCTTGCTATAGATGTGCTTGTCTTGGGCTAGTTTTATTTGACGAGCCCTTTCCTGGGCTTCAAGTATTCTTTGATGCTTTTGTTCTTCTTTTTTCCTTCGTTCTTCTTCTCTTCGCTCCTTTTCCTCTGCTTTTCTTCTTCTTTCTGCTTCCTCCTTTTTCTTTTTTTCAACTGCTTTTCTTTTCTTTTCCTCTTGTTCTCGCTCTTTACGCCGCTCAGCTTCTTTGCGCTTTATAGCTTGTTGCAATTTCTTTTCTTCCAAAACTCTTTCTTTTTCTTCCTCTTTCTTTCTTTTCTTATCGAGTGCTTCTCTTTCATCTTTGTATAACTGTCTTAATTTCTTGAGCTCTGTTCTTTCTAAATCTTTTAGTTTATCAAGGTTACCTACAGAATCACGACCTTGAACTTCTTCATACTTGCGTTTCCTACTAGGGTCTTCACGTTCTGACTTGGGCATTAGAACAATTCTTCTAGGCGACCCTTCTTTCTTTGATGGAAGTTCTGGTCCATATTCATCTTTGTCATCTCTTTGTGAACTTTTCCCTTTGTATTCTCGTTCTTCAGAATGTTCTCTGATTGATTGACTATGAGATCTGCTCCTGTCTCTTGACCTTCTAGGTGGTGTTCGTTCTGGCGTTTCACTTCCTGATGATGATCGTTCACTGCTACTACTTCTACTACTTCCACTTTCATGTTTTGGTGAATGCTGCTGATGAGCTGTGCTTTGTTGATAATCATGAGGTGGAGGATATGTTGAAGATGGTCCACTGGTTACTGGATTGGGATGATTTTCATATAGCTGATGTCCCTGTTGAGGTACTAGAGGTGGTTGGTATTGTGATCCAGATTGATCAGGAAAAAAGTTTTGGGACTGGGATGTTGTTGGTGCATATCCTTGTGGAAGAGAAGGAATAGCTGGATGTTGCTGTGGCTGTACATAATATTGTGAAGTAGGTGGATAGGGTTGACCTGCAGCAGGATAGTTCCCTTGTGGTAGTGGTCTACCATAGGAATCATATTGAGGGTTTGGTTGCTGGTAGGGAGCTTGCACAGGTAGACCTTGTGGAGGCGGCACTGGCATCCTCTCATGTTGATAAGCTAGTTGAGACTGAGATACATTTTGTTTTGCTTCATGAACAATGCTATCCAAGCTACTGTCCGTTTCTGTTGTTGCGGCATGTAGACCACTATCAAGAAATGAACTAGTGGGATTAAAACTGGCTGCAGGAGGGTTACCCCAATTCTCATGATGTCCATCTCCTATTTGGCTATGACCTGTTACAGACTGGATTGCTTGTGGAACCTCAGATTGCGAGGTACTTTGAGGAGGAAGTACTTCTCCTTGTGGTCTCACACTAGGTGGCTTGGGTTTCTTACTTGCACGAGCTTGTCTTCGAAGTTCTTCCTCCTCCTGTTGTTGCTTTTTCTGATCAGCTATCTTTTTGGCTAGATCAAAATCAAAACCAATTACTGAGAGAATCTTTTTAATTTGATCATCCTCAATATCAGCACTTTTTTCTTCCTTCTTTGGTTCTGGCTCAGGAGGCAGTTTGGTTTCTTGAACATATTGTGGTTTAGCTTCTTGGATATTTTGCGGTTGAACTTCTGGGACATACTGCGGCTTAACTTCTGGGACATACTGCGGCTTAACTTCTGGGACATACTGTGGCTTAACTTCTGGAACATGCTGTGGCTTAATAAACTCTGGGACATACTTTCGTGAAGTAGTACCTGCCCTTCTCTGCCAAAAATCCTCAGTTGAGTGAGGTGCTTCACTTTTCTTCTCCATTTTGCCCTGACTACCATCTCCTGAATCTCCATACAGAAACAGGTCTTCCTCATCAACAGAACCAAAATTAACATCAAGTGGTTTCTTATTCTGATCCACTTTTGCTAAAGATGCACTGTGAAGAGCAGGGCTTTGGGCATGAGGAATCGCATGGAACTCATTTGGAGGTCCTTGGATCGGTACTGAACTGGGCTGTGGGGTTTCACCAGACTGAGTGTACTGCTGGGGTGGTGGTTGGTTTGCAAGTGGATAAGCTTGAGTTTGTTGTTGGCCAGCTGGCATATACTGATGGGGTAGTTGGTGTGGTGGTTGTGGTGGTGGTGGTGGTTGTTGGTATTGGTAATATCCACCAGGTGCATTGGCATAGCTGCCTTGGGGACTCTGGTGGAACATGCCATCTGCACCTCCAGGTGACTGCTGTGCATAGGGTGCCCCAGTGTGTGGTGGCTGTCCACCAGAGCTTCCCACTGGCTGACTACTACCAGGTGCAACTGGATATTGTTGAGGTGCTGCAGCTCTACTTGTGCTCTGCCTGATACTCTGCACAAGCAATGTTGCTTGATTAAATTCTGGATCCATAGATGGGTTTTGAATAACTTGTGGTGGTATGCCACCCGATTGCCTTTGACCATGTTCATGATGGTCAGATGGTCGAAACTCTGAATGGCTCTGTGGATAATCATTCTCATTATCTCTCTCATAACTCCTTTCTCTGCTATGCGCCTTGTAGTCACTATCCCTTGATCGTCTTCCTTTATCATGTAAATGCTTATCACCTTGATCCTTGTCATGTTCTCTGTGCTTACTTTTGGGTTTGTCACTGTCATGATCTCGTTCTTTGCTTCTTTTGCTTCTACTCTCCCTATTCCTATCCTTCTCTTTATCTCTGGCTTTGTCCTTGTCGATGCTACTGCCACGTCGTCGGCCCTCATCACTTTGGGTCAAATGCTTGTCTTGCTTTTTCCTTTGGCTGCAGCTTTTTCTCTGTGTTTCTGAGTTGACTCATCTCTCAGAGGTGTAGTGTTACCAATAGTAAAATTTTGGATTTTCTTTCTTTCCTGTGGGATGCTAAATATAATAAAAAAAATAATGAGATACTACATATTAGAACTTGAATCTTAAATTCAGAGCTGTTGTAAAATTCCATTTTTGCAGACTACTCAGCATCAGCAATTACCATTTCTTGAGTAAAACACTCACCTCATTCTGAGAGTGAAATACTCTTTGAACTTTGCATTTCACGGTTTGAAAAATATTTGAATTTTCTGTTCTCAGTGACATTCAGTACAGGTTTCACTAAAGCCCCAAGTTTTCAGCGTTGCGGAAATTCCGCCAAATTCGCGGAATTGAGGTTAAACGCGGAAAATGCAATTTTGAGATGAAGAGAGAAAAACATGTCAAAAAAGTAAAATTACTTCACTTTCCCTAAGTAAAATACTAAGAATATAACAATTGGATTCATAATATAACAAAATGAGCAATGTTTTACCATGCCATGACCCCTATCAATATCCAAACCGCTGTTAGAAGTCTGATAAGACCATCGGAAAGTATATCAAAGACGATTGCTACAAGCTTGCATCGCGATCGTCTTTGACTGTACATTGCGATCACGATGACCCGACTCCATTTTTGCTTCGGAAAATGACGCAATGCTGCAAGAATGTGCTTTGCGCAGTCGCACGCTAAAAATAGATCGTCAGTATTTTCCAAGACGTAATAACCACGTGTACGGTGAAACTGACTCACTGGATCATGTTTACTCGGGTGTCAAGGGGGGCCGATTTTGTAATTAACAATTGAAATTATGCCTTTTAAAAGTGCCGCGGCGTAAGTCTGCACCTAGTAAAAGCTTTGTACGGTAAGCATGATTTATGTACTGCATATTTAGCCGGGTCATCGATCTCGATTTTGCAAGGTTACTGTAGCTTTGTGTAGGAGTTAGAAGGTCGCAATACATCTTCAAGGCAATAGCGAAAATGCAGAAAATTGCCATTTTCGGGAAATCTACAAAGCGGAAAAAAGCGGAATTTGCCATTTTTAAGCGAATATTGGGCTTTAGGTTTCACTCTTCAGATTTGAACATTTTACTCTTGAGATCTTCTCAGAGTGAAATACTCTGGAGAATAAGTACGTAAAATTGCTGTTACCTGTATATGTATAATCATTTTAATTATGAAATCGCACACCGGCAAAAGATACCCAGTCATAACATCATTTAGAAAATAAGGCAGTGTGTAATTAAGACAATTGATAAAGCAAATGAGCTCACTAATATTCATAACCTGTCAAAAGTATACAGCACATGACCTCCGCATGTTCTATCGGCAAGTTCATTGATGATTTGGTTTAGTCGCTAGAGCGGACTAATGAATTTCCTTCTACCCGTGTAGACATCCATCCAGACAGACAGGCATTCTGACAGATAGGCATCCATCTGCATGATCACATCAGGCCCTCCACAAGATTGTTGTGGGGGCCAAAATGGCTGTATAATTGTCCAGTTTTAGATTTCACATGTGAATATCTGTTTTGACACTTGTTTTGACACTGCTAAGGGGCATTAATTTTTTAAGCAGCATTTTCATCAATGACCTAAAATTACCTGATTACATTTAATATCTTTCTGTGATCAGCCCGTATAACTCATTTCTGTGAGCAACTTGTGTATGCCCTGCCATTTTATGTATTTAAGACAACTATAATTCAAATGACCCCCAAGATGACCATCCTTTGGACTAAAAACATCCCATAAACCCACTTAGGTATCTTCCCAGGAACTGTGGGGAATGTCCAACCACTTCTGTAATAGTATTGCTTAAGCAATTTTAAAGACCTCAAATTAACCCTTAAAGGGATTAGCAGCGATAATGCGAGAGAATAAAAAAATGTGGAAATTAATTTTGTTAACTTATAAATCAGGGATAAGTGTGTACATTCCAGTATAACTGCTTTAATGAAGTAGAAACAAACCACCAAAATAGTGAAAAAATGAAGTATTTGATAAAATTTGTCATACTGTCTCCCGCAAATAGACAGAGTGATGGCTTCTCAAAATCTACACTAAACAGCCGATTGTGGTTTACACCAGTACAGAATAAAGAAAGAACTATAATGTTTGTGTTTGATGTCAAACTGTATTGATCATCATGCACAATATCATGCTGAAAATCTGTGATATTCACCAGGAAAGCTTTTTTTTTTTATCACTCAAGTTGGAATTTTGATACGCACATATAGGAAATGACAGAATCAGATAAAAAGTACTGCTTGTCTTTAATACATGGATTTCAAGCCAACCACTTACAGGTTATGTTTGCATATCCATGCCAGTAACAAAAATATAAAATATGAATTTTGATTATTTTTTTGATGTTTCGGATTAGCAAATTGCTGCTAATCCCTTTAATTACCTTTGACCCCTTATCCCAGCCAGAACACCCCTTTTCAATGACTCACTCCTCAAGGATCATTGTAACTTTTGTATCTCCTGTGAAAGCTGCAGATAAGAAATTTAAGTGGTTTTACACAATGACCTCAAATTTGTCAGAACCCCACCTTCAATGATCACATACATTAGGACCAACAATTCAAACACAACACCTAAATGTAAACCGAAAAATGGCGGCTGGTCAACCTATTGCTTGAAAACACATTTTAGTTTCTGAGCATCTATGGAGATAAATAAAGATGCTATCCTGGTAAGTGGTAACTGAAACAAAAACACACTACATTCCCTGTTTAAATACTTCACATTTTAAAAAAAAAATTGGTATGATTATATTATACCTTTCCCACCTACATGTATTCTATATCATGTGCTTTATTCCATTAACACTTTTCCTGGACTTTGGGTAACTTCTAGCCCAGATTCGCTTCAGCGAACTTACATTGTTTGGGCTAGAAGTGACCCAAAGTCCGGGGAATTTGTGTTAATTAACAATAAAATATAACACATGATACAGAGTAGGTGTAAAAGGTATAGAATTATTGTATTTTTTAAAAGAAAGTTCTTTGTCTTTTCCTTACTTTGGGATTGGAGCAGGGGGTGGTAAATCTTGATATAGATCATCCAGATCTGATGACTGGAATTCCTGCCCAACTGGTGGGCCCAGACGTTCCATTGCAGACAGATGCTTCTCCTCCTTTTCTGCAGTCTTGCCTTGAAAGCGTTCATTGCCTACGGTGATACGTAGCGATTCTGTTTGGAGACTGTGTGCAGCTGCTCCACTACCCCTATACTTGGGCTGATAGAAGAGAGGGTCAGAGTGTAAAATGTGTGATTTTCTTTAAAGTCCACACACCATGAAATCAGGGACTGCCTTTTAAGGTGCTACAGAGCAATGCTCTCCTTAATCGCTCTCCTTAAATACTACAGGAGAGTGATTTGAAGCTCTCCTTAGAATCCGATCCATAGTCTGTCCGTTACTTGTATATTTTGACCATTTTTATGGATCTTATCTTAAAATGGCTTTGGCAGGATAATTTAGTCTCCTTACAAGGGCACAGACATGTCTTAGATTTAAATATTTCTTTATATCATCTTGATTGCTTGACAATTTTTTTTTGTTTTTCTTTTAGGTGCTCATCTATTGCTCCCCTTAAAAGTTCCAGGAGAGTTGTTTGTCACTCCCCTGCTCATTTTAAAAGGCAGTCCCTGTGAAATTATGATTATATATCAATAGAAAGCTTTTGATATAAATAAAACGTGAAACATAAGTTTTATTTCCAAAACTGCTACAGGTAAGTCACAATTACACTGAAAAGATTATTTTCCTAGACCCCCCCCCTATAAACAAAATGAAAATCTTCAAATTGGGCGCTATGCCTGTGACGTCATTAACGTATCACGTCAATAGATCATGTCAGGGATCATGTACTAAACGCACGCACAACTGGTTCAGAAATCAGGTTTGTAGGTCTTTCATCTTCAACCAAAATGAGTGAAGTACAAGCCTGAGTCCAAAATATGCATATGAGAATCAGAATTGGGGTATTCATCGCCGAGAAGTACCCCGGATAGCGAAGAGCTAGCCGGGGTTATTTCCCGGTGAGGAAATATCCCGGCGAGGTACAACAACGAAGGTGATACCGGTATATCGTGGGGTTATGCATACCCGTTAGCTGCCGTAGAGTTTTTGTCATAATGAATGGTCAACCCGTCAAGCGGAAGAATACAAATAATAGGATGTGGCAGGATGAAAATCGGTTAAAACACAATTTCGTATTGATAAGTTTTAGTATTCTGAAACATAAAATGAAAACCATGGCCGACGCGACGTGACATTTTTACGGATAGCGAGTCCAGGCCATACCATGTACAACCAAGCAGGCCAGGCAGAGTGAAATACAAGACTGAGAGGGACAGCAACTAGTTCCTGCCACCGCCACCGGTCACATAAACTATAATTCATGTGATAAGCAGATATCTGCAAACTTCATACCATTAAAAATGTATTTGCACATATTAAGTTTACGAAAGAATTATTAAAGGTTAGAAATCACTTTTCCAGAGCATGTGTTGCATGGTTGCCGCGGCCGTTCAGCCACTCACCACCCTTGGAAGTGGAAGTAAGTGTCTTTCTACTTCTTTAAGTCTGGTATACATTACATGTACAGAATGCCGGCATTCGAACACTATTTGTTAGTACATCATGACGTCTAGCTACATATTTGCAGCGTGAAGAGTATCCGTGTTACCTGAAAATGACGTCATCATTGTCATGCATTTATAATAATTGGGCTGTATTTGGGTATAGGAAAATATGGGAAAATACTAAAATCTTAGCAGTTTTAAGCCTCACTGCTTTATAAAGACAGAAAACAGCAAAACTGTATTCTGTTCCTTTTCCTAAGGTCACCAGCTATCTATTGAATGTAATCCAATATTATCAATGATGTGTGGGACTTTTTAAAATTGTTCCAATTAACTTCCCATGGCAATTTGGCCAGGAGTGTGATATGATCTCTAGCATGTATATGCCATTTATATTCCGTATGCGAAAGTGTAACATGTACACGTTTTCCCATCCATGGAAAAAGTAACCATCATAAATTGCCATCTACCCCATGCAAAAAAACGAAAAAACAAAAAACTCCAGCACCACATTTTTTCTGCACAATCTAGCACTATTCTGTATGTTTAGCCAAAGAAATAAATTTGTTACTATTTAATAGCAGACAAACAGATAGATCTGTGAAAATTAATAGCACTTATTGAATTTTTGAAAATTGTTGACCTTCATTGCATTGCCTCAGTTCACTAACCCTCTCTTAATGCCCCCATTGGGTAATATGGAGCCTACAGAGTTCTTCTGGAGTCATTAGGTAATCAGTTTTTCCAGTATGCCCAGTCTAGGTTGGGGAAAGTGGAAAAAAGCCCTCCTGCTGCTTACATGTACCTGTGTTAAAACTTGCCAAGTGGGTAACTATATTATAAACTTGGGTAAATGCATTTTTTTGCTTCCGCAGGCAAAGAATAGAAATTTGCCACACAGTGAACGCATTGTTTCTAAAACCTAGTATGACCTGGTACATAAAAGTACAATTCGTTTATGAGGGAAGCAAACCATCAGAGAGTCCTAAATTAGGTTTGAATTTACAGTGCATTTTTCTTTTCAGAATCAGGAAGTTTAAAAACTGGCCTTTTTTTTTTTACCACTAGTGTACACGTCCACCACATTTTCCTTACGGAATACAGGCCTGGTTCGGGTTCATTAATGAACCATGTAACATTTTCATGCCACTAATGATCTCCAACTCAAACAGGATTCATTATATTATCTAAACCCTGTAGTAATAGAATTTTGCACGTCCGGCTTTCCACGCTCCACATATATTCCAAAGGAACTATAAGCTGTTGGGCCCGCCCAGCCTATCTTACAACTTGACCTCACCATGACCTTTACATTGGCACGTGAACTTAGTGACACACACATCACACATACACACGCACAATGGATTGCTAAGGGTCCTGCCAGTTATAGCTGGCAGCCACAAAAAATACAATTCTTTAAATCATTCAACTCAGTTTTTTCTCATCAAGTCCTCAAAATTAAAACCGTTAAAATCATTTATATTGATATGAAAATGAAATTCTGTAATATAGGCACGCTGTGAGCAACTGTGTGCTAGGATTCACAGCTTGTTGCACTAATGCCAAAAAATGCAGTTTTAACAATTTTTCAACTTGGACAAAATACTTTTAGCAGCTTAATTATGCCAAGTAGTAAAAGTGGCAAAAAACTAAAATATTGGGAGTAGGATGTCATTTAACCATACAATCTGTGTAACTGTAAAGGGATTAGCAGCGTTAATGCGTGAGAAGAATCGAAAAAATGTGGGAGAAATGCATTTTTTAACTTATAAACTCGGGGATAAGTGTGTACATCCATATAACTGCTTAATGTTGAAACAAAACCACCAAAAGAGGAAAAAATGATTTGAGGACTATTTGTCATGAACGGGTCCCGCAAATAGACCATACAGCGACGGCATCTCAAATCTAAACAATACGATGATTTGCGGTTTACAAACAGTACAAAATAAACCAAAGTCAATAATGTTTGTGTTTGAGGTCAAACTATATTATCGTGGTCCACAATATCACGCTGAAAATCTGTGATATACCAGCGGAAAGGCTTTTGAAATTTTGATACGCACATATCGGAAATTACAGAATCAGATAAAAAGTACTGCCTGGTCTTTAATACACAGATTAAACAAACCACTTGCCGGTGTTATGTTCGCAATCCAGCCAGGAACAACAATATAAAAAATATGAATTTTTATGATTTTTTCGATGTTTCGGATTAGCAAATCGCTGCTAATCCCTTTTTTAAACAGTTACACTCCCACATCATTTAACATAATTTATAAGGTAATCTGATCATTGATTTCAAAAATTTATAATCTTCCATGTAAAGTAACATGTTGAAAGGGTTCTATAGGTTTTTAAAAGTAAACATATTATTATGAGAGGTGGGCTTACAGGGGAGAAAAATGATGATTTCAGATTTTTATTTTGTCCGCACTCTTATTTGAGGTAGCTTGATCCCCTGAGCCTTTTGACACCAATTTTGTCAAATCGGTCAAAAAATGAGAAGGTGCCACCCCAAAAAACGCCAGTTAAGGGGGGGGGTCGGGGGGGGGGGGGGGGGTCTGAAATGATAAATTGTCAATTACGGTAATTATTATATGACCTTTTAGCCATGTTGGTGTCTAAACTATGTATTTGAGGTCAAAGAAGAATTCCATTTGTAAATATTCCAGCAGTGTCAGATCTACCGCTTCTAAATAAATAAAAATGGCGATTTTTTTGTCTCAATTCAGCTAGAGGGCGCGTTGCCATAAAAGGTCGGCGGCCCGTTGCACAGTAATTGCCAACTTTTTGTCAACCTGGGTGGTCATTTTTTCAACTAGTGACGCTCTTGTAATATGTTTTCAAAAAGGTGTAAGACTAAAATTTAAGGAAAATGAAAGCACACTTAATTTTTTCTCCTGTATTACTTTTTAATCAAAAAATTTGGAAATTGAGCCATTTCTGTAAAAAATGCAAAATTTTTTAATGGGAATTTAACTTAATTGCCAAAGGAAATTTACCACTTGGCTTATTATAAATGTAAAGTATGTACCTTCGTGGCAATTCCAATGAAATATGAACATTGATGCTTGAATTTTCACAATTTCATGACATCTTTTGCTTCATTTTATCCCAAAAACATGTGTCTGGACATAAAAAAAGTTTTAGTTAAAAATCAAAAAACTAACAGAGAGAGTGATTTTTCATGGATGTTATGGTCGTTTGAGAGCATATTGTACCAAAATGCAGCAATCTTGCCCATTGAGTTATTAGAAGGATAATTAGCTGTATGTTCCAAAGGTTGGACGTGACATTGGAACGGAATTTTGACTAAAAATATTATCTTCGACATTTATTAAAAACAAAACGATTTTTAAGCTTTAAAGAGTGAAAACAACCACTCCTAACTTCCCCTAGTGAATGCTTTGTTTCATCCCTCATGCGTTCCAATTTTCCAAAGCTGTTAGATTTGACATGTTGATTGATTGAAGCTTGCGTTTGACGTTGACAAATTGAAAATGTGAAACGGGGCGATTTTTGACAAATGTACTTTAAAACTGATCGCACCTCAAAGTAAGTTGGTAGTCACCAACCCATGGAACAACTAGAAACAGACTATACATTTAAAAGTTGCAGACCTCCTCGTTTTTAGATATGCAACTCGAGTGTGTTGGACGTGACCAAATTGTGGGACGGTGACTGGGGTGAACGGAAAAATTTAATGTTGATAGAGCCAAGCCATTTTACAGTGGTTGTCAAAACTTTTCAGTCAATTACTATTACAGTGAAAGTGCTCCCGAGAATAAGAAACACAAACATAGAACTTACTTCATAAAGACAACGGGGCTTCCGCAAAAAGTGTTGGACGTGACAAATTGTGAACGGAAAATTGCCGGACAAGATTCGCATACCATACTGATTAATTCAAGACCATCATATAATTTTGTGTGTCTTATCATGAGGGATTGTCTTTGTAATGATAACAAAAAATGCAAATATCCAACACAGGAGTGTCCAGTGTAATTGAATAAAAATGGTAGTCCATGTGAACGGAAAATGGTCACGTCCACACCAATTTTGATTGCTTGCTCCATCTTGTTTTTTTTGAGCACTCTGCTACAACCTTATTTTCACATGGTAGAAAGTGTCACTAAGTTCCTAAAAGGAACTCAAAAGTACAAATTGACAGGTCTACATATCTTAAATGCAGCTGAAACCAAAAGGGCATGTATTTTTGGTTGAGCCATATCATCCAAATTTTGACCATTTTGGGTGGGCCTTCTCCTGAAATACAAGCACAAATAAGTTGTTTAAGGTATTGGGAGGTACCATGTATGTCTAGTAGAGATCTAATAAAACACAAAAATGACTGTATCACCTTCCTGTAAAAAATAAATCCTATAGGTTTTTAAGTGAAAATTCAAAAAGTTGGCAATTACTGTGAAACGGGCCAGGCGCGCTTTCTGATTGGCAATCATTGAAACTTGTCCTAAAGGTAATAATTGATAGTACCGATCCTGCAAACATTTGAGCTCTTTAAACGGTGCGCTGTGGCAAAGCCCTTTATTGGCATGCATCATTACCAATTGTGTGCCATAAGGGTTGTGTGGAGTCAACGAACTTTTGCACCCTATATTTTCAATAGAGACATTGCCAAATTATTTAAAAATTGGCACCGTGGACCAAACATAAGAGAGCTATGTGCTGAAAAGTTATGAATATACTTTAATACGATTTATCTTCAATTTACATAGTTAATAATTCTAAAAATCAGTAAGGTTAGGGGCCGTGGCCGCAACGCAAAAGCGCCCCACGTGGCTTATTACGGAAAAATGGCTAATTTTATTGAAACGAACAATCAAAACCTGACAAAATTATCAAAATGGATTTAATGACCTCAAAAACATAAAAATTAACCCTAACATTGTAAAAATATGCCAATAATTCCAGTAAGTAATGGACAAATTTATCATTTTCAGGGCCCCCACCCTCAGGATCCCACTCCCTTTAAATGGCGTTTTTGGGCGGGCACCTTCTCATTTTTTGGCCGATTTGACAAAATTGGTGGGTCAAAAAATGCTCAGGGGGATCAAGCTACATCAAAAATAAGAGTGAGGACAAAATGATCTTAAACCTCATCATTTTATAGCCCCACCCTCAATAATATTGATGTTGAAATATTGTCATGAAAACAAATTAAGTTTATAAAGTTTCATGGACTGATAAGCAAAAAATATATTGAACAAATCGTTAAAGATGTTTTTATGTTGTATGTGTTTTCTGCATTCTTTTCATATTGATTTAATGACTAAAATGAGATGAGTTGCATCAAGTTGTTGCTAGTTATACTGGATTTAAACCAGCAAACACCATTGACATAAAAAACAGTTTTTTTCGACTTTTGCCATTTTCCTGACAAAACCGAACCCTCAAAATCCACGGATGTCTTCAAGTTTGTGATAATTTGTATCTTGTAATCAAAAAGTTCTTTTCTGAAGCCCAAGCCTGTCATTTATTGAAGGTTGGCACACCTTTTGTTCAGACTGAAAAGTGCAGAATATGGCATTGTCTTTATAAATTTCTTGAATTATGACCAATAAACTTAAAGTATATTAGAATCCACGTTAAGACCTGCTAATCATCTAGATGACCTCCCCCATACTTCAAAGAAAATTTAAATCATTCCTCCATATAACTTTCATGATTATATTTTGAACATAATAAAGTGTTTTTACTTTTTACCACTTTTAGTGGCAAAAACTGGAAAAAAATGTGTTTTTGCCAAGTGGAAAAAAAATGGTTAAAATCGCTAATATTTATTTTGGCCAGGGGGAAACTGGGGAGGTGGTGGGGGGGGCAAGAATTTTTTGGGGAAAATGCCCCCATTCCCCCTGGGCAGCCACTGATAATTCACAGCAATTTTGTTCTTTTCATTACCATTTTTTGCATGTTGGATGTCAAACGATACAAAGGGTTTAACCTTGCTGCTATGTAATTGCCATTGGGACATACACCTTTGACAGACCCATTGCTGCCGGCAGAACATTTACCCCTCAGGAGATCGACAATTTCTGTTAGCTGCTAACTGATACTCTGACACTTACCCCTTGAGAGACTGCTTGCTTTTTACTGCTGCCGGGACATTTACCCCTAAAATTTCTGTTTGCTGTGAACTGCCGGTCTGACGGGTTTACCTTTTGAGAGGTGTCAGCATCAGGCATCTCCCCCTTTTCCCCAACATACTTCTGGGTTTCTTCCTGTACGTCAACTCAATTATCCATTTGACTTCAGAATTCGGCAGTCATACATAAGGATCAGTATGACAAACCCAAAAGTACCGCCATGAGAAGCCCAATGCTCTTTACTGCCGCTGGAACATTTTCCCCTCAGGATAAATTGGAAAAATCCCACCGTCTTCAGCTGGTGAAGTATATGGCTCTCTTCATGCGTAAATTTCGGCCACAACAAAAGGCAGCTTCCTTTTACTACTATTGATCGTACTCCTACACTTGGTATTTAAACAGCCAGACGAACTGTAAATAGCTCTTCTGGAGTTGGTAAGGTGTGCTGCAGGAATGTTTTTTTTACTACAACACCTTCACTGGATTGGAAATTGAGGCGTGCACTACATCACACCACTAAAAGGTATTTCAGGAGAGCTATTGAGTGCAATCACAATAGTATGCCTCAAAACCAAGTACATGGATCATACTAACATACATACACGTGTACATTACTAACAGGTCCAGATCCTGTACTACCATCCATCTTACAATGTGCTAGTAATAGTATTGATTTTCTTCCCCTTTAATTGGAATCACCATGATTTTTCATTGGCTACTCATGTTATTCACATAACCTACATTTTATGGTCTTGGGTTCGAGTCCCACTGAGGCCAATGTGTTGTGCACTTGGGCAAGGCACTTTACCTCGCTTGCTTCTCTCCACCCAGGTGCAAAATGGGGAGCTGTTAGGAATATTGTCCATTGAGCGCTGCCCAAAGGTATGAGTATGCCTTGGGCATTTGTAAGGCAGCTGACATATTCTAGTGGCAGCGGAATAAATGTTAAGCGCTTTGATACATTGTGAAAGGCGCTATATAAATGCCGACATTTATTTATCACCGGCACGTACCTTTTCCCGGATGTAAACACGGATGGACGGCAGTCGCCACACTAAGGAACTCTCATTCCTGTGCGAAGTTAACACGAAACTGTAGATTATTAACCCTAACACGTCACCAGGGCTTTCCCCCCAAAACGGCGAGAGTCAATGAGCATCAATCCTTTCCTGTCGTTTTGACGGACGAGAGTTATTTTTGACTTTCAGGGACTCTCGGACGTTTTCCCACCAGAGAATAACTTGCGGAAAAATCGTTCATGTGAAAAGTCAATAGATCTTGGGTGTTCTGCCAGCCAAAAAACGTCCGAAGGCAACCAGAATCATTGGGTGTTGTGCCGGTAAAAACGCCGAAAAACCAATGCTCAGAATCAAATGATTTTCAAAGTCTTCTGCCAGGAAGGAAGCATTCTGAGAAAATCAATGAGAATCAATGACCGGAATTTACACTCTACTTCCCACACCCATTTACGCTCCCATAGAATCTGTATTGCTGGGACACAGCGCCCACCAAGTCCGTTTCCGCATCGCTAATTGGCCGGCTATCTTAGACATGCCGCTACGTCATGGACTCCCTAGCAGTCAGACGCTGTGTTAAACGGCAGCTTCGATAAGCTGAACAAGGAATGAAATACGGTTTCGCGGGGTACCTTTGGATATCACGAAAACGAGCAAGGGGGTAGTCGATCTGATGTTAGAAAATGGGTTTCATGACAAAAAAGACCAATAGCTCACTAGTTTTGTAAGCATGGCGTGTGGCATGAATTGACAGCAGCAATCGCGAATTGAGCCAGAGCTAAATAAGGTAAGAATTTTTACATATTTTTTGTATGTTTTTTAGTTTTTGTGTTTTTGTATATTATAAAATAGTAAGCGAACTAGACAATTTAGTTACGGAAATGTTGGGCTAAATCGATTAGATAGGCCAAGTATTTTGCGCAACTTCCAGTGTACAAAAAAAATCCAAATCAACGCTATTTGACCGGGTACGAATATGTTAACAAATTGTGTGGTAAGTGTCCTGTACACTTTGGGTAGACGTTCATAAGAGTCCATTGATGCAAATAAGGTATTAAAGTGATTCCGCCATGCGCTGTATGGCGTTGTGCAGTAGCGCTTGACGGAATGAATAGCAAACCTCATTTGCATCAATGCGGACTTCTATATGAAACGTCTTACCGCCAATGGGGATGTTACCGTAGAAAAACTTGTGAACTCCTTAGCGCAGTGAAGTTTGCCACGGTCGCGTTGGCTCAAATTCGTTCTGACAGTAATTGCAAACGAACTGGGCGGCGACTTGTGGCCAAGGGACAACACGTAAATGGTGTGTCCGGGTGTGCAAATTTGACATTTACCACATCTGCAAAATTTGGAGGGCCCGACAATTAAGCCCCACAGTGGGGGAAACCCCCGTGGGACATCAGGGAAACCCCCGTGGGACGTCGGGTAGGATGTGCATGGTGGGATACAATATGGCGACGTAAAAGTTCATGTTTACATGCGGTGGACGCTCAAAGTCAATGAGGAATCAATGGTTTCAACTTCTCCTGCGCAAGATGGCGAATCATCAATGAGATCAATGGTTCTCAACTTCTACTGCGGGGCAGACTGGCCGAGAATCAACCCAGAATATCAATGGGGTGTTATACGGGAAAAGTCGCGAATCAATGAGAACTTCATTTCAGGTAAACACATAGTTTTGACCGGCCGGACGTCAATGAGAACAATTGGCAATCTTGATGATTCGCATTGACTATCGGAGGGTTGGGTAAGCATCAGTTATTGCAGAACTAATTAATGCAACACAGAGTGAGACAATTCTATATGTTTCTAGATTGCGCTGGTTTTATTTTCAAAATTGTATACTTAACCTGAGGCCAAAATAAAGATTCATGCCAAAAATAAAGATTTCATTGCCAAAATAATTGACTCTTGCGTGCTGCATGGTTGTAAGCACAAATGTAATCAGAGGGAATTATCAAAAACAAATAAAATTATATTATTTATCCATGCCATCACATGGTGCCATCTAAAAGTCTGTCTTGTCACAATTTATGAAGTGAAGCGAATGTCCAGCCTTTCTCGGTAACATGTGGCAGCGGTGGGATTGACAGAAGAGGCATGTGTTGTTGCTTTGCGATTGTTTTTATTGGCAAACGCGTCCATCCCGATCATATGCGTGGCCGGGATGCCAACGCACCGCCCAGCTTGCTACGCCAGCACAGACGCGTATCACAATAACTTAACAATCTACCATGCAGTATGTACAATGCAGCACAACAAGTTGCTGCATTGGACCTTGACCTATGCAGTAGAAGTATACATGGATCTTTTTTCTGACGAAGTCTGTCTACATGTACATGTACACCTCCATCTTATTATACTCTGTCCAGCTCGAAGTATGAAGTAGCGATGCGGGCGTATACATTGAACCAACTTTCAGCGTGCGCGTAGGTAAAGCACAAGCACACTGCAACTGAAAGGCGGCACTGGGTGTACGTGTGCATCGCCACTTCATACTTCAGACGAGACAAAGTATAGCTAATATTAGATTTTGGGGAAAACAAATTTTAGTTTCTGATTTCTCAATATATATTGTTTTTTTTATTTTACAATATAAATTGTCTTCACCAACTATACTGTATTGTCTGAAGTAACAAGTCTTATGTGGCAACTTTCAGACACACGCACACAAACATGCATGTAGACAAAGCACAGTGCAGAAATAGTTCCAGTAACTACATTAATTTTCTCGCTTTTCGCGCACTGAGCTAGCGCGAAATTAAATTTTGTGTGTAGCCTAGTCTATGTAGGATAGCTGAAAAGAGCGAATTTAAAAACAAGCAAAAATGTTAAAAATTACAGAAACGCGAAAAATTACACGCGCGAAAATTATCACTTTTACAGTATTCAAAAGAACATTTTAACTTCAAACACAATACTATCTTACCGCATGTTTTGGTCTGAAATCTCCAGTTTGACCTCGTGGAGGCGACTCCTTGCTTCTCCTTGAAGGAGAGTCTCCACTTGGACCCTGTCTTGGTGACCCATCTCTCTCATCATCAGGACTATCCCAACGACTACGGCCAGGATATTCTGGTGGATCAGCATCATCATAAAAACCAGAAGGTCCTTCTGAATAAAACTCTTCTTCCTCCCCCTCTTGATCTTGATGCAAGTATTCTTTACTTTTGTGGCTGTGTCTAGGACTATCCCTATACCCTGGACTTCTCCCTTCCCTTGATCTGTTACTGGGTGGGCTACGTGACCTATGCTTTTTGTCATAGGAACTCCTACTAGTACTTTTGTAATCATGTCCTGAACGCTGAGAAGTTCTATGCGCAGGCATGGTAGGAGAATCTGATCTTGACCTGTCACGTTTTTTCCTACTTTTCTCACTTGAAATTGAATGCGATTCTCTCCCATGCCTTTCTTTCCTATCGTGTCGATCTCGAGTGTCACTGTCTCGAGAACCCCTGCGGTTACTATCTCCATGATCTCTGCTTGTTGAAGATGAAGGTCTTTCACGAGAATGATTTGCTTTGATCGAGAAGGACTACGACTTCGAGATCTGGATCGTGATACTCTCTATTCTACCTCACGTCACCTCGAAATCCTCCCCGACCTCGTCCCCTACCCCTTCCACGGAATCCGACCACGTGGGGTCTTCCTCCACGTCCCGAAATGGCCAGTTAAGTACATGCACCTAATTTCACTAAAGACGACACGAAACGGTAGTTATAGAGGTATGTTAGGCTAAAAATTCCCTGTTACGGTTGCAGCAATTGCAAACGACTTCACGGCATCATGGCTGCAAGCGGTGCAGTGTTGCCAAATTGAATAGTCTCTTAAACTGCACATACTCCGCCCAGGACTCAGTGAATCCGCCCAAAGGTGTGTGAAGTCATGAAAGTTGTGAACCCATGGATGTACTTTTTTGTTCGGAGTTTATCGTTGTATAAGCTTTTAATTGAAACGAATCAATCGCAAAATGACAAAAATCCACATAAATATTTTTTTTTTCAATCATTACAAAAAAGCAAGCAAAATATATTACAAAAGTGAAACAATATGTACATGTACAGTATCGATAGAAAAACAAGTTATTAAAAGTCAACAAGTCGCTTTTTAAAGGATTGACAGCAAATTTCCCTTTTAGCAATATAAAAATTTTTTCTTCTTTAAGTTTTAAAAATGCAAAAATTTAGGCGCTTTGGTTTCTGGTCTTGGAATAACATGGATAAAGTAGTTGGTATGAGTACACACAAAAATGTTGTGTACAAAGGCAAGATTAGGAATATCAAATATTTTGTCAAAAGATCATTCATGAGGGTCAATTCAAAAAATGTCTGTATATCTGCAAGAGTGAACGAAATCACATTCGTTAACATTAAGGAATGACTGTGTCAGAGGTTTTATGATTAAAATTTAACACCAAGTCGGTTTCAAGCTTGTTGGTGTTGGTTTCTGGTGTTGAAATTTAGAATTTAACACCGCCCACTGTTGTTGTATATTTTAAATTATACATTTTTTTGATCTGTTTATGATTTGTTAGAGGCAAGGCAGTTACAATAGAAACAAAAAATAACAAAATCAAACATTTTCTAATATCACATGTTACAAATATAAATGTTAACACCAAAGTTCGGTGTTAAATAACACCCAGAGAGAGTGGTCCCGTATTATTGACTCCAGGAGAGTGTTAAATTATACCAGTAGTGTCAATTTGGCACTCGACAGCGTTAAAAAAATTAACACCGACTGTGGGGTAAAAGTAACACCAAGCAGTGTCATCTAACACCAAAATTTGTGTTAATATAACAACAACATGGTTGTATTTAACACCGAAATGGTGTAAATCTAACACCAGTGAGTGCAGTCCCCTATTGATTCCAGGAGGGAGTTAAAATTAACACCCATGGTGTTAAAGTAAACATGCCAGTTTTTGCAGTGCAATTTATCGATAAACTATGTTTTTTGATGGAAAACTATGTTTTTTGATCGAAAAAACTATGTTTTTCGAAAAACTCAGTTTATCGAAAAACACAGTTTATCAGTTGAAAAATTGTGTTCTCAATTTGATAAACACTGTTTATCGATAAACACAGTTTATCAGTTGATAAACATTGTTTTTCTAAAAACACTTTATCGATAAACACAGTTTATCGGTCGAAAAACAGTGTCTTTCAATTTGATAAACCCTGTTTATATCGATAGACATTGTTTTTCAAGGGAAAAACATTGTTTTTCAAGGGAAAAACATTGTTTTCAAAGGAAAAACATTGTTTTTCGCGAAAAACAATGTTTTTCACTCGATAAAGACTGTCATGTCTATCGGCGATAAACTGAGTTTATCGAATGAATATAGGCCTACATTGCAATTGGGCTTGCCATATACAGCACTCAATGGAGGGGACACTCAGACATGCGGACACTGTATTTCATGACATTGGGACGCGTCCGGCCAGCGTGCCAACCAGTGCCGTAACCCGAGCCCCCCAAATGAACTGACCTTTTGTACAGTGTCTATGGAGAAGGACCCAAATTGCCCCCTCAGAAAATGCCTCGGCACCCGGCCCCTCCCCCCTTCCGCCACCCCTTCCGTAAGAAATAAAAATATATTGGGAAGTTACAAACATGCATACCGTACTTCTCATACTAGAGTTGTACAATTTATCGATTTGATAAACTAAATTTATCGATAAACTATGTTTTTGATCGAAAAACCATGTTTTTTGATCGAAAAACCATGTTTTTCGAAAAACACTGTTTATCGATAAACTCAGTTTATCGAAAAACACAGTTTATCAGTCGAAAAACTGTTTCTCAATTTGATAAGCCCTGTTTATCGATAAACATTGTTTTTCGAGTGAAAAACATTATTTTCGGGGATTTTTTTCACTCGATAAAGACTGTTTATCGGCGATAAACTGAGTTTATCGATAGGCCTACATTGGGCTTGCCATATACAGCACCCAATGGATCATGGAGGAGACCCTCAGACATGCGGACACTGTATTTCATGATCATAGGCGTAAATCCCGGGGGGTGGGGGGATATATCCCCCCCAATATTTTGATGAGGGGGGTGGTCAATACAATCACCCCCCCCCCCCAATGTTGATGCCCGTTCATGTGTTTTTGACCAAAAATAACCTCATATTTTACCATAATAGTTTTAAAATGGTAAATTTCCGCGAGCTTCGCGCGCATTTTGTTCTAATTACAATTATATTTAACGATTTTAGCAGGGGGGCCGGCCAAGATAGCGTCGTTTTTGCCGTTCCCATAGGTTTAGCACGTAATCACGAAAACTTGACAAATATTCGAAAGTCGAAAATATGTTTGATATCAATATTTTTCCACTCAAAATCCGTTGGAGTTGAAGAATCAACTCCAGTGTAAGTATTTTTTTTATGAAAAACGTTACAAACGGGATCCATTTTGAACGAGGCTTTCTTGACCTCATGTTCAATCGCAGGGTCATCGCTATTTATAGCTGCGGACGGGCTGCGGACCATGTACCAGGTAGCCTATGCACGGGCCTATGCACCACCGTGAAATGATTCGTTGACTTGCATGTAGCAATCCTCTCATGTCCGGTCTTTAAAAAAAGATTTGATGATAGTTTTGCAGCACAATTATGCACCACTGACTAAAGCAAGGCAATTTAGATTGGCCGCGGCTCCGTACCGGAATTCCCATTGGCCACTCACTGATCTATTTATAAACGCGCACAGTGACTTCAACTTTCGGTCACTGTTCAGGCTCGTCCAATGACTCGTTCGGCAGTTTTGCGCTATGAATGAAGCTTGGCCGCCACCGCCTGGATTTTAGCTTCTAAATGCCAATTTTTTGCGCGCGTCGCGCGCACATGTGTTTAGTATGATCTTTTCAGCAAACCCTGTTTCATTCATAATTTCTCATCAAAACCCAGCCCCCCCCCCCCCCCCAATGTCCACAAAGAAATTTACGGCCACTGTTCATGATATCGTGACGCGTCCGGCCACTGCCAACCAAGTGTGCGTAACCCGAGCCCCCCAAATGAACTGACCTTTTGTATACGTGTTTTATGGCGAAGGATCCCAAAATGCCCTCGGCAAACCCCCCCCCCTATCCCCCCCCCCTCCCCCCATTTGCAAATGTCGGGTTACGCCACTGGTGTCAATACTTCCAAGTAGCCCCAACACGCGGTTCGAGGTCCAACGTGCGGAGTACGGCGGTCCGGAAAGTGTGTAGTCTGTGTCACAGACTGCGAAAGATATTATCTAAACTTAGTACTTGGCGCGAGAGATCAGTCCGCATGCAATGAAACTAAATAATCTCAAATATCTCCGGGAAACGAGGGGTTTTCTATGGATATTTTTTTGCATCATCAGAGGTTCCATTACTATGTTTTGTTTTGAATATGTAGCGTAATTGGGTCTGGCCCTATAGAACCTAGCGAGAAATTGAACGTTTTGTCGGTTACTTCGGTGCTCGCAGCACGGAAAAGGAACACCGCAATCGCTACGACGGGCCGCATCCATTTTTTCCACAATTCCTTTTCGGCATTATTCAAGTCTTGAGGATTTTCAAACGCTTGTTTCAATTTACTACAGCGGTTTAACGGACGGCCAGCCAACCTTTTCAATTTTAGAAACATTATATACGTACTTACCGACCGCTAAACTGCAGAGTGACAAAAGAATTCCGCCCAATTGGGCTGTGCCAAATGCGTGGATTGGGCAACACTGGATAAAAAAAGAAGTGCCCCTCTGTGGTGGGGCTTTTCCATGCTAGCGAGCAGGCGGTGACGGTCATTGATATTTCCGTACTAATTTGGGGGATTTAGAGGGTGCGAACGGTGTGTAAGACCAATGCCTAAATATCCGCAAAATCGACCTCATTTGGCCCCAAGTTTGGACTATCAATTTCATTTCAATCTTGGGACCAAACAGACCTCTACAGCTTTTGGCATATAGGTATAAAACTCTATTGGGCCACTTTTTTCTAAAAAAACACTTTGTCGATTAAACACGTTTATCGGTCGAAAAACAGGTCTTTTTGCAATTTTGGCTAAAACCCCTGTTTATAGTCGATAGGCCATTGTTTTTTTTCAAGGGAAAAAAAAACAGTGTTTTTCAAGGGGAAAAAAAAATACATTGTTTGTTCAAGGCCGAAAAACAGTTTATCGCGAAAACAATTGGTGTTCACTCGATAAAGAATGTAATGTCTATCGGCGCGAGTAACTGAGTTGATAGAATGTAATATAGGCCTACATTGCAATTGGGCCTTGCCATATACAGCACTCACGGGGAGGGACACATTCAGACATTGCGGACACGTGATTTCATGACAATTGGGAGCCGTCCGGCCAGCGCGTGCCAACCAGTGCCGTAACCGAGCCCCCCAAATGAACTGAGAAGCCTTTGGACAGTGTACTGATGGAGAAGGACCCAAATGGCCCCCTCAAGAAAATGCTCTCGGCACCGGCCACACCACCTTCAGCCACCCGCTTCCGTAAGAAATAAAAAAATAGGTATTGGGAAGTACAAAACATGGCATTACAGTTACTTCTGCTAATCTAGAGTGTACAATTTAGTCGATTTGATCAACTTTAAATTTTATCGATGGATAGAAACTATTTTTTTCGAAAAAAAACAGTTTTTGATCGAAAAAACCAGTTTTTCGAAAAACAATGTTATCGATAAACGCAGTTTATCGAAATAACACAGTTTATCAGTCGAAAAACTGTTTCTCAATTTGAAAGACCCGGTTATCGATAAACATTTATTTCGAGTGACAAAAAAAAAAACCTTATTTTGGGGGGGATTTTTTCACCGATAAAGGATGTTTATCGGCGATAAAAAGGAGTTGTATCGATAGGCCTACATTGGGCTTGCCATAGATTACGACCCAATGGATCAGGAGGAGACCCCCAGAATAGCGGACACTGTATTTCATGATCATAGGCCGTAAATCCCGGCGGCGGTGGGGGGAAGTATATCCCATTGAAATACAAGAGGGGAGGATGCGGCACGGCCACCGAAGAAGGTACTGCATCCTCATGATGGACGCAGGAGGGGACGACAGTGAAGGACCCCGCCGAGAGGCTGTGTTCTGGGGGGGGTAACTCGTATTTAAGGGGCCTGTGGGCCAGGATGGCGTTAAAGTAAGGCGCGCTACCTCTTGTGGGGGGAAGTGGCGTGGGTTTGGGCTTGTTGCGTGCTGGTGAGGGGTGCAGGGAGGTGGTGCAAATATCAAATCACCCCACCCCGAGCCCGCAATGGATGAGTGCCCGTTCATGGTGTGTTTTGAGCCAAGCAACTAACCTCATATTTACCATCAATAGTTTTAAAAGTGGTAAATTGTTCCGCGCGTTCGCGCACCGCCGCAGGGGGGGGCGAAGGACAAGGAGAGGGAACGCAGGGGAGGGAGGGGGGGGACAGGGAGGGGCCTGCCGGCCCCAGAGATAGCTGTCCGTTTTTGCGTTCCAATAGGTTTTTTTTGAGTAGGCAACCCGTAATCACGAAAATACTGACAGATATTCGGGAAAGTCGGAAAAATACTGTCTTGATTATAAATATTTTTCCACTCAAAAATCCGATTGGGTGTTTTGTGGTTAAATATCAGTTGGTGATGTGGGTGGAAGTTGAAGAAGGAGAATCAATCCTGTTTTAAGTTATGTCAGTTTGTTATGTATGATGATGAGCCATGCAAACAGTTATATACAAACGGGATGCGATCCAATCGGTGAATGAGGCTTGTTTGACCTCATGTTCAGATCGCAGTGAGTCATAGCTTATTTATAGCGGGCGGAAGTGGGGTTGGCCTGGGCGGACCAGTGGACCAGGTAGCCTTATGCACGGGCCCCAGCACCAACCGCTGTTGAATGGATTCGTTGCATTGCCTGTACGAACATCCTCTCATGGTACCCGGGCTCTTTAAACAAACACCGACCCCTTGCGACTCGATAGTTTGCAGCACACCATTCTGACACCACACTGCACCTACAACAGCACAGGCAATTTAAGATTGGGCCCGCGGCTCCCCGTACCGGAATTTCCCATTTGGCCACTCATGATCTTTACTTTATATTCATATTAAACGCGCACAAGTGACAGTTTCAAGGTTTCTGTCTCTGTTCAGGCTCGTCCAAGGACTCGTTCGGCAGTTGTTTTGCGCTATGAATGAAGCTTGGCCGCCGACCCACGCCACACCCGCCTGGATTTGTTTCTAAATAGCTCACAAATGGTTGTGTTGCGTGCGCTGTTCGCGGCGCACAGTGGTTAGTAATTGGCATCGATCTTAAGTTACTGGAAGAGAGAAAAAACACGGTTTTAGATTTCATTTCATAAATTTTCATCAAACCCATCCCCCGCAATGTCAAAAAAGAAATTTACCGCCAGTTCAGGTATATCTGACGCGCCGGCCCAGCGTTGCCCAACTAGTGGCGTAACCCGAGCCCCCCAAATGAACACCTTTGTAATACAGCTGTTTATGGAGAGAGGACCAAATGCCTGTCGGCACCCCTTTCCCCGCCCCCCCCTCCCCATTTGCAAGGTCTGGTTACGCCACTGGCGTCAACTTCCAAGTTTAGCCCAACACTTCGCGGTCGAGGTCAAATGCGGAGTACGCGGTCCGAAGAAGGGCTGCTAGTCTGTGTCACAGGAACTGCGAAAGGATATTATCTAAACTTGTATACTGCGCTAGAGAGATCAGTACGCATGCAAATGAACTAAATAAATCTCCAAAAAATCTCCGGGAGGAACAAACAGAAGGGGTTCTATGGGACTTTTTTGCCATCAGGAAGGAGGGTCAGTAATGCTGTTTTGTTTTGAATATGTATCGTAATTGGTATTGAACCTATGAAACCTAGCGAGAAAATTGAACGTTTTTGTCGGGGGTACTTCGGTGTCATCTCGCAAACCACGAATAAGTGAACAACGCAATCGCTAAGGGACCCTCCGAATCCATTTTTCCCACAATGCATTGCGGCATATTATTCCAGTCTTGATAATTTCAAACGATGGTTTCAATTTACGCCGAATTTGTTCAAATTTTAGATTTTAGAAACAGGAGGTTCTTTTTCTCCGGATATACGTAACTATACAGAACGCCGTTATGTCGTTACCGTTACGTCTTACGTTTCTTTTAAACTGCAGAGTAGAAACAAAAAACGTGTACCCACCCCCAATGGGGCTGCCAAATCGTGGCTTTGGGTGGGCAATATACAACCATCAAATGGAATGATTTGTGGGGGGGATTTGGGCAATAAAACTGGATATTTAAAAATATTTTATAAGAAAATAAGAAAGAGGTGCTCCTGTGGTGGAGGAGGGAGGCGTTTCATTCGGTACGAGCTCTCCACTATCAGCACGAGTTGTGTGGGCGTCGCGATTTTTAACCAACCCGCAACATTCATAACGCATTCGAAGATATTGATACCTGAGTATCCTGAGTATTAGCTCTGAGGGACTACCTGATCCACGTTAAAAAATATGACTTCCAAACTGGGCAAGCGCCAACGCATGCAAACGCAACACCTTTATCTAAAATTCAAGAAAGAAAAAGGAGAAAAGGGACGTTCTAGATTAAACCAAAACAAAACGGTGAAAAATGATTAGTGATAGGCCTCCTCTACCTTTCCTCGGCAACGCCCCAGAACAGAACACCCCACCGGAACCGCACATCATCACGCACACACCCTCCATTTTTTCCACTAACCCCCCCCCCCCCCCCCCAGCTCTCTCAAACCTTTCATGAATAGTAGCATGGCTCTTTATGGCTGTTTTTTTTCTTGTTGAACCCTGTGGAAAGAAAAAGAAAAACAAGAAAAGAAAGAAAAAAAAATAAATAAAAACAGGAATAAGAAAAAAAGTGTTATGTTTGTTGAGATCTGAATAGGGGGGGAATGAAAGTTAGGGCCGGAGTGGCAAGGAAAAAAAAAAAAAGTAGGAAAGGAGGAGGAGGGGAGGGGGAACATAGGGCAATAGTAGGAAGAAGAAAGGGGTGGAGGGGCGTTACGGTGTGAGTGGGGTAAAAACAGGTGAGGGGGGGGGTCTTATTTATTGGCTTGGGTTCTGTACCCTGTTGGGGGGTCATGGGGGGTTGCGGGGGGGGTTTGGGGTGGGGGTTCGTTTTGGGGGTCTTGGATTTTGGTCGAGGGTTTGCGGGTTATCCAGGGAGTTAGGCTGTAGGGTGCGTATTCCATTTGATTCGTTCTCAAAAAATAAGGAGGGAGACTATATGGGGGGGGGGGGAATGGGAGGAGGGGAACTTGGGGGGAATGTAAGAGATACTACCAGGGGGGGGGGGACTGGAAATATCTGGGGGGGACTTTATCTAGGCATTTATTAGCTTTTTGTGTGCAAAATTCCAAAAAAAAAAAAGAGTTGGGGGGGGGAGGGACTGGGAGATCGGCAGGGGGGGGGGGGTTAGGAGAAGGGAAGGGGGGAAGGGGGGGAAGGGAGTGGGGGGGCGTGAATGGGGGACAAAAATATTATTAGATGCTGAAATTAGATTGTACAAAAGAATGAGGGAAAAAAGGAAAAATACCGCTAAGGTGGCGCTTTATTTAGGGTTAGGGGTATCAAATTCACAATAATCAAAGTTCTAGTCCCGCTAGGGGGTATCAAATCAGTGTTTATTGTGACTGGTTCAAGATACAAATAGGAAAAAATTAACCTAAAAATCTTTCTATAAAGCACAAGAATAAGCCATGGTGGTGTTTATTTTTCTTTGCAGGGTGTGCAGTAGCACAAGATGTCATTTTCTTTCTCCTTGTATAGGCTATTAGATATGGTTTAAAGAGGAATGGACGGGTAGGTATAAATTTTTTATTCAACCCCAGTCCGACGTATTTAGAACAGGGCCCGCAAGGGGTTTAAGATTCACTGCAAAATGGTCGCGTTAGGGGTATATTTTCACTAAAAACTTCAGCCCTCAAAAACTGGTCCGTTAGGGGTATATTTTCACTGATGAAATTGGTCCCGTTAGGTGTCACCTTCAGAACCCATGGAAGTGACGAGCATGGGTATACACAAACCATGAGAACCCCCCCCAGCCCCCCCGGGTTTAAACCGTGGTCTAAAGTTAGACTATTGAGAAAGACTTGTAACCAGCCCATTATGAATTTATTTTTAAAAATGAAATAGGCCTAAGTTGTTCAAATTTGATCTTCCCACAGCGACCGGCCCGCTCCAGCCCCAACCCAACACGCACCATTGTTGCCAGGCTGCAAGAATGGGCCTCGCGAAAGCACAAGCAAGAATTTGATTAAGGTAACAGGTATTAATTTAACTTGTTTTATTTTTGTCCCGGATACCGTCTTGTCTTCTTGATCTGTTTCCCAGCAGTAATTACACAACTTTCATGTCTGGAAACGCCATCATTGACCAGTACACGGGGGGGGGGGGCACAGTCACTATGATTAGCACGCGCCGCATGCTCCTGTCGATTGAGACCCCCTGTTTTACCAATCTGTCCACCCAATAGACCCCCTTTTATAAAGTCCTCACACCCAAGCCATAAAAAGCCCTCAGATTTAGGGGAATATGGAACTGACTGATGACCCCCGTTGTGCGCAAAACCTGATGTTTTGGGCCACCCTGTAGGTTTGGGGGTAACATTGGGAACAATAAGAGTAGGGGGTTATCTACAGCAGTTAGAATTAGCTACAGCCATCAAAAATGCGCCGGGTATTCTCTCCATGCCGAATGCCCCCATTGGAGTCCCCTCTACAGCGGAAACAAAAATACCACCTTTGTGCCAAGAAATCTGGCACCGAGAGCTGTGATATCAAGGGGGGGTAGGAGGCTGAGGCCCTGACGTCCGTTCATAGCGAGTGCCCCCCCCCCCGGGCGACCAGGGTTCCCTAAGCTGGCATAGCTAGTGCAGGACAGAACCTGCAGGGGGAAGGGGGGGGATAGGGACCCTGGGCATGATGGACCCCCCCCTGAATGTTAACTAGGGGAGGATGGGTGAGTGGCCCCTGCGAGTGCGTGACGGGACCAAGAACGCCAGTACACGTTTGTAATGTAGAAGATTAACGAAGCGGGGCCGGCAAGCCCAAAACGAAGAATATTGACGGGCCCCTAAGAGGGGGCACCTACAACTCGACTAGGCGTTTTCCCTTCTCTCAATCCTGTCACCAGTGACATTTACCAACGGACCACGTCTTATGACCAAAAACCTCAAAAAGTCGCGCCATGGACATTGAGGGCAAAAGCTTATTTTTTGACCATCTTTTTTAAAAAACCTAGTTCCAAGAGACCTCATTTTTTTGCTTCAAATCCAGCTCACGGAGGCCCTCACATTTTTGAAATACGGGCATGGGCACATACCTATACCAAAAAAATGTTAGAACCCCTCCACCCCCCGGATGAACAGTCCCGGTGCATTTTGTGTGAAGCAAACGACCTGTTAGAGTGATCTCAGGGGGGTCTAAAATTTTTTCTTGTAAAAACTGTTTTGGCAAAAAGGTAACGCTTAAAGGTTAAATACTTCAAAAGTCATTAAATGCTTCCGCAGGAATTTTTCATTTTGGTCAGGCAATCAAATATGCACTCAGATTGCCTTTGTCCAAGATTCTATTGATTGGTAATTGAAAAAAGCGCAGATTTCAAAATAAGATAGCCTATGTGTGCTTTACCACACTCGGGTCTGGATTAATGTAATAAATTCCACTTGAGTATAACACCAAGGCGCAGTTATTAGGTTACGATTAACGCAAAAAAAGCTGCAAATTATATTTTGACTGTTTAGAATTCTTCAAGGTTGGAATGAACTCGTTTTTTAACTATTAACCAAGGCAAATTAAATATATGAAAAAACCACACCAAAACACAGGTTTCATTTAAGTGATACCACCTTAGTTGGTAAAGGTCAAAGGTCAGTCACATTTTTGGAACAATTTTCTTTAATGATAAATATTAATAATTTGTGTTTCACTATGGTGACTAAATGCAACAAACAAGAAAGTCTTTGCCTATCGCGTTTATTTCTGGATCCTTGTGGTTTGTGATTTACATCTGTTAAACATGTTTGTGTACTAAATTTTGTATACAAGCTGCATTCGGGAGCCCTTTAAAAATGAGGCTTTAACTTGAAAATAAATGAATGATTATAATTATTATAATTATGTCTTTTTTTGTATTAGTAATTATTTTTTCTGCCAGGCAGAAGATTAATCCTGAATTGACCAAACCCTAATGCAGTGTTTACTCAAGTTTCTTAATTTGTGTACCACAGCCCATCCTGAGTTACACTTCTGAGCTGTTACTGATACTGTAGCTGTTGAGTTTCAAGAGTCTCATATACCCTACATGGCCGATGGATGGTCAGGAATACAACCCGAATTGCACCACTAGTGATAGATGAACATGTTCCAGCTTGCCACTATAGGAGACTAGTCCTAACCTAAAGGTAAGCTAGGTAAACACAGTTTTTCTGATTGGGGTCAGATTGCAAAATTTTGCTTGACAAATTAAACTGTAAGAATGACTTCTTAGCAAGTTATATCCAAATAATACACTTCCAATGTTATAATAACAGTGTGGTACAGAATTACATGTGGTATGTATATTTTAAACTGATAGAATGGAACTATTTCATAGCAGCTAATATTTCATGAGTGGGTAAAAAGCAGACAACTTTTGGAACACAATGTATGACAAGGTATTACTACACAAATAGTGATTTGGCTTTGCACTAGATAAGAAGTTCCCTTTAAAAGGGACGTATGGTAAACTGAAGCTGGTGTTCCATGAAAGGGTGATTCTACTTCAATAATACCAGATGTATCAGAAAAAGAACATGAAACTGCAATGTCTTATGTTTCACAATAAAGGTTGATCATATGATTGATGCCTTGCATAGTATATTAAAATATAGTGTTACAAACTCAATTTGTTGTTTCATTTTCACAAATAGTGCACTAAAATGCAGAAGATTGTCCTTTTAAGTGACTCGTCTTGTTTAATATAAAGATATAATTAATAATTAGTCTAAAGGAGATTACAATTATTTTTAATAGTTTTGTTATCGGGGCAACAATCATTTGACTCAGCACTGTAGGAGGTGGTTTTATGTGCGGTATGAGCGATTTAGATATATAAGCTTTACAGGGATTCAAAGAGAGAAAGACGCTTGCGTGCATAAGATCATTGGTTCGCATATCGGGGAAGGAAGTAAACTGTGATTTCTTGCGCAGTAATCAAAGTATATGTCTAATTATACCTTTCAATACAAATAGATGCTGGGAGCAAGGATTGGGTCAAAAATAATCGTTTCACTGTCCCACTACATCTCAGCTTGACACTTTGGTAGCTAGTATGGACCCCTCTACATCAATGTAAGATAGTTAGTGGTGTCAAAATTGTGGTGTCACTTTTTCAATAGGCGCCAATTAAGTTTACACAGGGGTCAAAACTTTTTAATTAATCCAATCGTGCTGAAGTAGCCATATGGTGCCGGACTCTTCTTGTCAAAAGGTATTACAAAATAATGGATAGTTGATACCATCTTATGGACCAGTGGTTTTTAGAGTTATGGTGTTTTAAAATGGCCTAAAAGGGCAATGCAAAAAAGTCAATTTCCATTTGTAACAGGGGGTCAAAAGCAGAAGTTGCTCCAATTTGGGAAAAAATGAAAACAAATTGTTCATATAGCTTAATTTGCAAAATACGGATAGTTGTAGCATCTGCATGCGTAGTTATCACGCTATGTGCAAAATATAGGTCATAGGGCAACATAATCCAATTGCCAATGACGTTCTTTGACCTTTATCTCGGAAGTAAACATTTAACATAATCAAAACGATACTTTTTGGGAGAAATTCATCATTCCTCAGGCAAGAACTTTGCAAGCATTTAAATACAAGAGAGTAACTTTAATGTTGACCCCTGTACAAATTGAGTTTGACCTTTTTGTGCTGCACTTTTAGCCATTTTACCCCATTAACTCCAAAAACCAATTGGTCAAAGATGGTACAAACTATACATTTTTGGAATCCTGTGACTAGACGGACATTGACATACATTTCAACATGATTGGAGTAATTTAAAAGTTTGACCCCTGTACAAACTTAAATGGCCCCATGGAAAAGAGTGGTGACACCACAATTGACACCACTAAACTACCTTAGTGAGTAGAGGGTCCATACGAATACTAGAAGGTGTCAAACCTTAGATGTAGTCGGACATGAACGAACTCCCTAAATACGGACCCTATGATATTCTGCTGCCTGCTTAAAAGGGCAATCTGAAGTGCCTTGTCAGCTGAATACCAGGTTGATGTAGCATAGTGTATCGTCCATTTGATCCAGAATTCGAAAAGAAATGTGCAGATGGGCATTTATTCATTTTCAATGAATAATTGTTTTCTAATTTTGTTTAAAGTAAAAACAAGGACGCATAGGTTTAATTTTCAACAAGTTTAACAAGCTAAATACAAGTTAACTACGGAAAAAAAAAAAAAAAGCGCTGCCGGACCATATTCTCTTTCTACACCGGTGTGAAAGCAGTATAGTCCGCCCGGGAGAAAGTGCCTGGCTCCATAGACAAGAACGGGAATAAGCGTTAAACAATGTTGCGTGAAGGAGTCAACTGAATTGAGTGGCCCTATTCTTTTACCGTTGGGTAGCCGGGAATATGAGTCGGCGGACTGTAATTTTCTTAAACCTGTCTAGGGTCAAACACCCCGGCCCCGGGGTCTACATTTTTTTTGGTGTAGGGAAGGTACGGGCCGGTTGTTTGAACCAAAATGAATCTGAGGCGGACTTGGTGCACAAAAACATGCTTGGTGGAGGTTGGTTTTAAGGCGGAGCCCTCAAGAAGTATTTGAGACATTCAAGCAGCACTTTTGATTCACATTATGGTGGTTTGCATGCATTCTTTATACCTGATCACCGGAAAATATATGTAAAAGAAATGCAATCATTCTTTACCAAATTTTAAAGAAAAAAAAAAGGTCGATCAATATAAACAGAGGGGCTGACTGGAAAAACGATCCCATCTCCGCCTCGCGCCTCCCCATACTCCTTTTCATCTCAGAACCCCCCAACCCCATTCCCTACCTCCGCGTCAAACACCTTTGACGTGGGTATTAATAGTTTTCTCTGAATGTCAGTTCCTATATACATAGTCATTTTATTCCAAAATCTTTTATGGCCAGTGATGAAGCAAACTAGAGAAGCATAGAAAAATTTGTCTCTTTTCTCGAAGGAAGTATCTATTGGGCGACCATGATCGTGTCAATAATAACGTCGCCCGAAATGGCTATTGACACGATCATCGTAGACCGTCAGACCCGATAAAGGTTGTGGCCCTGCTATGGGGTCAAATGTTTAAAAGGCTCTAAATTAATGTTTTAGCTCAACCTTAATTCCTTAGGTAACCAGAGTAAAAAAGTTAATTGGTCACATGCGTGTGGTGCTTCTTCAGATATTGGAATAGGCTAAATGTCATTTGTTTATTCAGGAAAGGTCAGACGTTTGTATATCCACGAATTCTTTGGTAAAAAATTCAAAAGCATTCTTTAATGATACTGATTCAAATATGGCCTTTTAATTTGTATAGGGTTGGTTCCCTTTAATATAGGGAGGGGTATAATTTGGGGGGTGAGGTTGGGATGACATGTGGGGGTGACATTAGAGGGGTGACATTGGGGGGGTGAGGTTGTATGAAATGTATGCCTGAAGCAGGGTTTGCTGAAAAGATCCATTATACTAGGACAAGTGCGCGCGAAGCGCGCTAATTAAAAATTTTGCAATTTCATTTGAAGCTAAAATGTAATTTAACTGTAATTAGAACAAAATGAATGCTCGCGAAGCGCGCGCATTTACCATTTTTAAACAATTATTGTAAAAATGAAAAAGGTTTTATTTTTGGCAAAAACACATGAAGTACGGGCATCCACATTGGGGATGATCGTATTGACCACACCCCCTCATCAAAATATTGGGGATTCCCCATACCCTCCCCGTGCGGGATTTACGCCGATGGCGAAATATACACACATACAACTGCCTGAACTCGTTGGCGTACTAAAATCAAGGTTTCCAACATATTACTAAATTACTGGGTTTCTAGAGCATGATATAAGTTGATCGTAACATCAAATTCACAAGCCAAACATTGATACAAAATGTTAAGGTTATTTTAATCAGTTAATTAAAAATACAATGTATACATTGAGTATATATAAACTATAAAATATATAAAGGCAAAAAATATAACAGAAAACGGTTTATGGTTTATACATTAAATAACCAGTAGCACTCTTTTTGTTCGTTTCATCACTGGCTTTAAAAGGAAACGTCTCAGAGAAAGTTGTCATTTTCCGAGACTCCTAGTCACACGTTAAAGAAATTCCCATATATTCAGTTGAATCTGACATACAGAAATTTGTATTTGTTAAGATGTAAAGTTATACACACATAGGCGCGACGGTTCAGAATCACAAACGTCCTTTTAAGGGGTTTGCGTGTGATTCGTTTTTCCGCGCAAGCTGCTTTACATCTTCAGCATTCTGTTTAGGAGCCGCAGACAAATGGAAGAATTTTAGTTTTGAGGGTGCGAAGGTATCATACGCAGATACCGCGGATAACTGTGCGTTTGTTTGTTTTTATTAAAATCGCGCATCTCTACGACTGCGTTCCTGGCTTTGCTGCATGCCACATGTGCGCGGGATTTGTCTTGTCCACCCAAGACGACCCCAATTTGAGCGTCTCTGTGAAGTGTCCAATTTCAGTGGTTTTCGGCGTGTAATGGAAAAAGTAAGTTGGTGACCTTCATTTTTATTTCAAAATTTGAAGACGACATCGGGACTCACATATTTGACCTTACAAATTTTTATCGAGAGGTTTTTAATTTGTAGGCGATCCACACGTCAAATTTTGACTTTCCCATAGACTTGCGTGGTTTTAAAAAGTGACAACATACATTTTTTGTTTGGCTATAGCTCAAAAACAAAGTCGGTGACCCCCATTTTTTTATTTCAGATTCTTAATCAGCCCCACCGTTGTAAATACCATATATATGAATTCTGGAAAATTTTATCGAGTAGATCATTAACACGTCAAACCCCTTAAAACCCAACGTAGCTATTTGAACTATAAACATGGACGGTAAAAGTGCATATGTATAGCAGTAAAATAAGACAAACTTTAAGTGACAAGAGGTTAAAAATGATAAATTGATCACAAATATCAATCCAATATTTAACTACTTCAAACACTATTCAGGATTTTTTTATCGGAGCATATTGATTGTTCGCACAAATATCTCATATGCACACAATATCCGCTTGCTATAATGATTCTACAGCTAAACACTTGAAATTGACCATTTTTCTTCAGGATATTAGAGTTCGAATCTGTTTATACAAGTGTGTAATTATTAGGGTTTAAAGGTACACACGTACTACAGGGTGACCCAATAAAAACTTTACCCAAAATGAAAGTGATATTTTCCCACTTTTTTTAAAATTTGATATCTGTGGATTTTATCTTATCATAAAGAATGGGTAATTGAGCATCTTGCCTGAAAAAAAATTGTTCATTTTGGTTGAGTGGTTTTCAAGATATGGTCCAACGAACAATGAGTCAGCAAAACAGACTTGTCCACGAGCATCATTTTTCTTTGGCATGGAAATCCCCAATGCCCAAATCGAGCAGATCGTGTCCTACCCCACACAAACTTTCATTTCACGACTTGAGATGTGATACACTATATATATTAGAACCAGCTAAAAAATTACGGTGTAATTTACAGAAAAAAGGCCGCAAAAATTAAAATATTTTGTCTCTCAAAGTTCAAAGTTTATCATTTGGAAATACAACAAAATATTGTATTCTTAATGTTCAATTTCAGGCCTAATATGGTTAAGTTTTAAACTAGAGCTCTTTATATTCAACTTTTAAAGAATTGATTATTAAAATATACTATTATGAACTGTCAATTAGACGATAAATACTAACGTTTACATTATAATACTGGCAGCCGTTCTGACAACAAAACACCTTATATAATTTTACAAGTTTTAACTATATTTTACATAGACAAACTAAATTTTTACAGTACGCACCGTAAAAAAGGTCTGCATTGGTTGACAGACTTACTAATTCGAGCGGTCGTTATATAGTTCTCTCTCTCACCCTCTCGCTCTACCCTCTCTTGGCCACACATCCGTAACTCTGTAGTAACTCACCAAATATTTTCATGTGATATGGTTGAATAGTTTTACAGTACACTAACGTACTGTAATTCTTACTCATTTCGTTTTACAGTGTATCTTGGGTCAACAATATGGACTGCAATAAGAGTTTTCCCATTTTTGTCATCCTCTGTATAGAGGCTATATCATTCAGGGGTGCTCATCTTAAGAAGGGCGAAATTAGGCTCTGAAGACGACTGTGCTAGTATTCTATGAATTGCCACTCAAATTTTATACTGGTGTAAAAGGAGATATAGTCCGCTGGGGGCCATAGTCCGGGCTCCATAGACGACAACGGAATAAATCATGAAAGTAATGTTGCATGAAGAATCAACTGAATCGAGCGCCCTATTCTTTTACCGTTGTAGGTGAATAAAAACTTCTACACCTGATGTAAGTTCCCTTATGGCTGATTACTATAGTTCCGTTTTATTAGGCATCGCAGAGTAATACATGTCAGTCGTCCCATTTGTTCCTGACCGAATACACTCTAAATTAAAAAAAAAAAAAAAAAAAAAGCCGCAAAAATTAAAATATTTTGTCTCTCAAAGTTCAAAGTTTATCATTTGGAAATACAACAAAATATTGTATTCTTAATGTTCAATTTCAGGCCTAATATGGTTAAGTTTTAAACTAGAGCTCTTTATATTCAACTTTTAAAGAATTGATTATTAAAATATACTATTATGAACTGTCAATTAGACGATAAATACTAACGTTTACATTATAATACTGGCAGCCGTTCTGACAACAAAACACCTTATATAATTTTACAAGTTTTAACTATATTTTACATAGACAAACTAAATTTTTACAGTACGCACCGTAAAAAGGTCTGCATTGGTTGACAGACTTACTAATTCGAGCGGTCGTTATATAGTTCTCTCTCTCACCCTCTCGCTCTCCCCTCTCTTGGCCACACATCCGTAACTCTGTAGTAACTCACCAAATATTTTCATGTGATATGGTTGAATAGTTTTACAGTACACTAACGTACATTTCGTTTTACAGTGTATCTTGGGTCAACAATATGGACTGCAATAAGATTTTTCCCATTTTTGTCATCCTCTGTATAGAGGCTATATCATTCAGGGGTGCTCATCTTAAGAAGGGCGAAATTAGGCTCTGAAGACGACTGTGCTAGTATTCTATGAATTGCCACTCAAATTTTATACTGGTGTAAAGGAGGATATTAGTGCCGCAGGGCGGATCCAGGATTGACCAAAAAACATCAAATTACCGGGGGGCTGAAAGGCTGTAACTGGTCAAAAATAGCTCAAAATGGGCTTATTGATGAATTGCAGTTTTACCGGGAGGCGCGCGCCCCCACCGCCCCCGGTACCCCCCATGGATCCGCGCTGGTCCGCTGGGAGGCCATAGTTCTGGCCCTCCATAGACGACAACGGAATAAAAAACAAAAAAAAACATCATGAAAGTACTGTTGCGAAGAATCACAAACTGAATCGAGCGCCCATTCTTTTACCGTGTAGGTGAATACAAACTTCTACCACCGTGATGTAAGTTCCCTTATGGCTGATTACTATAGTTCCGTTTTATTCGGCATCGCAGAGTAATACATGTCAGTCGTCCCATTGGTCTGACCGAATACACTCTAAATTATACAAGGATTTAAATAAATCTCAAAAGGATGGTGATTAGGGATCAATCCATTGTCAATCCTATGTCATACCACGAATTTCATTGGTCCACATTGCACATATAAGTCTTGTGTATTGATTGTGTATGCATGTATATATATCTTGGACTGCAATGATTTCTTGAAAAGACTATCATCATCACATCAACATCATCATAAAATTGAAGCCAAGCAAAAAGTAAGATGAAGCACTAATATACACATAAAATTACTCATTGTATTGTAATGTTGAAGTAGTCGGTTTGATAACATTCATGAGAACATTCTGGTTTTTAAATCATAAAAGAGTTATCGTTATGGACCCGATCGATATTGTGATGAATTTTTATGAGATTTGAGTGTAATCTATCTAGATTTAAAATTTAAATCCTAAAATCGATTTTCCCCAGCCACAAACATATAGATTAATATCAATTAATCATTGATATAATATCCATTCCATATTGAACAGAATATTTCCATGAAGTGGCAAAAGCTTTGGGCGCATGCATCTGCAGAAATCAATGCTTGTTTCCAGTATAGGAAAGTAATCCCTTCCTATAGTCTTGACAATTTACCGCTGTCACCAAATGACCCCGAGTTTGGGCCCGACGTCTTTTTTGGGGGGGTCACACAAGGACGTCTCACTTTAGAAAATTTTGCAAAGATTCACCCAAAAGACCCATTTTTTGGGAAATTTTGCACATTGTCACCCACCTGAAAGATCCTATTTTGGGGCAATTGGCTGTCTCTCACCCAATACCCGTATTTATTGGACAAACCTATGCGAACAGGATTAGCGCTTTTATTTTCGGAATCATAAAAACATCTTGCAGTAATCAGTTACTGGTTTCGTTAATTTGTTTCTATCTTGTAAACCATTTGTGATTTGTAGGATTTTAAATATACTTTGTGGATATTAGACCCGTCAAAAATAGAAATACATGATGCCTTAACCAAAACTAATTGCATAAGAATCAGTTTCTCCAGAATGTATTGAGAAAACCTTTAAAAAAACCTATCAAAAGTTACCAAAATCAATGGAGTGGAACTTATTTTCAGGGGGTAAGGTTTATACAGGGGTCAAAACATGAAAAGGAACAAAAGCGTCAAAAAGTATGCCAACGTGTTCGTCACCTCTTGGATTTGAAAAAGGATGTTTGCCCTATCTGCGGTGTAGTTCAATAGTATTGAGTCAAAATAGGTTCAAGGTACAATGGGGGTTAAAAATTTATTCAGATGTATCCGTTCGTTATAAAAAAATGGGTGTCAATATTGTTCGTCTAATGGTACAAGAGCCGAAAATATACGGTTGCAAACATCTATGATATTGTTGCTATTGGAACGCAAAATGTGACTGGGGGCTACATTGTCTATGGGAGGTCACTAGTCAATAGACTCTGTAATTCTAATAGAACGTTCAAACAAAGAATATATTTTACATTTACTTACCAAGTGGGACAAATGAACAATTTAAAAACAAGCCCGATCAAAACGGACAATCTAGGAATTTTTACCCGGGATGACCTTGAACTGTTATGTTTGCTTAATTGTACTGAACTATAACTCACAGATAGGGCGAACTATACTTTTTTAAAAACATTAAGATAGCCCAATGAATGGTAAATCTTTTTAAATTAACCGAACATTCTAATTTTTGACCCTGTACAAATGTGGCCCCTTATTTCAACATGTTTCACACTACGTTTATTTTGGTAAACTTCTTAATATGTTATTTTTAGACACTTTCACAGTATATTAACACCAATGTTTCTTTTGTAATTTGTTTGGGTCAAATCTATAAAATTACTGGACTATATCTGGCGCGTCCATTGGTGTACAAGATCTAAATCAGTGCTTGATATTGTTAAATAACTAGGATTATATGCAAACATAAATCGGCACCCTGGGAGTATTCATTTTAAAAAATGAATTCAATCGTACATCTAAATTTGTTGTTTCGGCCTATAATGTCAAAAAAAAAGGGGGAGTTCTGGTCATCGGTTTACATACGAACCACACAATAGCTACACATAGGGCGTAAAACCAATGTCGAAACTTTATTACCACAGGGTAAATTGAAATCCTTGTCTGTCGTGGTGTTCACCTTGGTATGGGAATTAGACGAAAAATGGCCATCTCTCATGATAACGGCATATATACTCAAGTTATCTTAAAATTATGTATCCACTATTGAGTATTGCATTGTTATTCCAAAGTGGCAGGTATCCTCACATAATACCTGCGATTGCTAGATCGAAAAGACGACGTAACCGGATAAACGTGTAAAAGGGTATGTAACTCAATATCGGATCACATCCCAACACGGAACCGATACAGTGGGGTGGGTGGGGTGGTGGTGGGGGGTGAGGGGGGTTGGTTTTGGGTGGGGGTTGGTGGGGTAGCAACCCACGGATATCGCATAGCTTTCTTTTTGCGTCAAAGCCCCATTCGACAATATACCTTCCGCAAAGGGTTTCAACAATCGCGGTCTGTTTGAACCTTATACCTTCCCGCACCTTACAATAGGCTTCATTATTGCAGTACGCATCACACTATGGAAAGGCGAACGCCAAAAGGAAATTTACGATGATGTTATGATCTTTGACTCCGCCCAGCCTAATCAAAACACAGACTGAAACGGAAAAGGTGCAGATACTTATATAAGGGCACTTGCGAATTAGGACAAATTCAGAAAATTGGTCAATTGTAGAAATTGTTTTATGATAGGGTCGGTTAGAGCAACCAGTGAACTAGTTAGTAAATATGTATTGTGACCAGGAAGTTAAAATTGGTGACACGGTGCTCACTTCAAAGTTGTTCTTCGTAAATTTGCATGGAAAAAAGCACTTTTTCTGCATTTTTTCAAATATACCTATATAATATTTTCAAAATTCATGAGAGGTGTATTCCTTTAGGATTGCAACGACGTCTTGCTTATTGCAATCAGTTGAGTGGTTCGTCTAAATTTTTACCATTTCAACGGAAACTCCATTGGCTGCTGACAACCTGGCAACTGTCAGTCATTAATGTGGTAAAGTGTTAATTGAAAAATGGCAAAAGGATGGCGCTGTGTATTATGACATCTGTAACACTTGTGTCATGTTGCCTCAGGTGAAAAAAAAAATGGCGAGAAGAAAGGTGGAAATTGGAAATCTTCAAAACTGGATAA